>JAJIZL010054042.1:0-20217 GCA_023969395.1 Amblyomma maculatum | reverse complement strand
ATAATCTTTTTTAATTTTATACTTATAGTGCTCTTGCTTTGTCTTTTTTCTGGTAATAGTTCCACCCAAGTCTCCGTCACCAAATCGCCAGAAAGACGGTGAGTGAATTTGAAAGCGGAAATTCTCCATAGTATAGCGTTCCTTGGGCATCAACATGAACCACTTGCACGTATCTTGTGCGAACACGATCTGCTCAGTTTATCGAGGATAGTTAATTTAGTTAGCGCTGGTGGTGGATTCAATGTTCGTGGTATAGCGTGTTTTTTTGAGATGACACGCATGCTAGGAGTTTCTTTCAAGAAACACTAATTCTTTATTCAAATTTGAACAGTTTTAAACTTGCCTTAACCGGTTATATCCGTAGTAGTAGTGAAATTAGGCGGTCAGCTTCTTGCTGACGGTGAAAGGACTGTTGTACCTGTAGGCAGGTTTTGTTAGTATTTGCCATTACTGACGGTTAAAAAGAGGCAGTAGTCGGACGAGAGGGTGAGGAGAAGATGGGGCCCGCAGGCGAAGAGACGATGCATTTGCATTGCGAATACTCTGGTCGGAGAGGAGAGGTGGTTTGAAGAGACATGCTCCAGCGCTCTTCTTAGTTTCAATGATGATACACAGAGACCACCTACGCTGTGCCATAAAAAAATACGCGGCGAGATTCTGTAGACGTGTGCACACAACTGTGACATACGCTATTATTCCACTGCGAATAGTGTGGTGGGAGGGGAGAGGTGGTTTAAAGGAGCATGCTCCAGCGCTCTGCTTAGTAGCAATGATGGTGCACAGAGGTCTCCCTACGTCGTACCACAGGGAAGGCACGGCGAGTTTCTGTAGGCATGTGTACACGACTGTGGCAAACGCCGGGTTGCACTACTTTAAATGACTTCACAACGCGAATATAAGTAACGACGCGAAGCATCGCAAACAGCAGGGGCGGTTCAGCCTTGCTCTCTGTTTAGTCACTGGAAAACATTTTCTGAGTGCCGCTATCCTCCTCCCATTCTAGCAAGATTCATTGTCCTGGAACCTTCATGGCCGCCCTTGCATAACTTTTGCCAGCTCTTCAATCATTGTAGTGGCGCGGTATGTCTCCGCCCACGCAATATCTTTATTTAAAGCGATAAATTGAAATTCTGAGATGATCGGTACAGTGAACTTCAGAGATTCTGGGAAAAGACAGTCATAAAGAAGTGGAAACTGCGTTTTTGTTATTTGATCAGCGGTACGTTGCGTATTTGTGCGGTTTCTGGATAAAAAACGCGTTGCTTTGAATGCTCGGCGCTGTATAGAATATGCCTATAAATGTTGGAATTTCGTAATTCGGCAAAAATGGGCCACACCAATTATGCTTCTTCCAAACGCGGCTGTGCGGAGGGAAAAGAACACGCTACTGTGAAAACATGCTGTGTCTCTAGTTCTTTTTACAACGTAGCAATTCCTTAAACATTGCATCATCTCTTACTTGGTTTATAAATCACCGCAGGTTCAATTTTCAAACTGCATTCGGAGAAAGTAATTTAATGAGAGGAAAGGCGCTGTCAAACGTTTGAGTGTTCAGTGCCGTGAATATGATTCCGAGAGAAGCAGTTACCCGCTTACTGGATGCTGGATTTTCTGTTTTCTCGAAGAATCTCTCGTCTCGCAAATACTTAGCTCCCCTTATTTGCAATGCTCTTCGCCCTTTTAATTTGTTAAGTTTTCTAGCATAGCTGGAGCGTCTATTGCCAATGCTGCAAAGTGTGCTAGGAATAAAGGCTACATTTATTATTTTGAAATTCTTGCTGCAACTCTTTTCTGTGGCACATCGCCATCTTCCCTGCCAGAGGCGCCCGCTGCCGAGAAGAAACCTAAAGGAGACGGTGAGTTATCCCGGCATTTGAAATTTTTAATAGCTTCAGTCCATGTTTTCACGCCATTTCTAACCTTACTTGAACGGTCCCCGAGGGACTGGTGTACGTCCAGCACCGTGAAAATAGCGCGCGCGAGCTAATATAATTACCCGCACGCTTTCTTTTGAAGGCTGTCTGCAAGAGCATTTCAGCAGACACTCTCTTTACGCGCACGGTTTATATGTATTTATTTTAAGGAGTTATAATGTGCGAGCAATTTCCTATTTTGTTTAGTTTGTGGTTATTTATTTCTGCCCGAGTTTACACGACACCTCGTTTCTTTTAAGGCACGGCGGCTATCGGGAAGACACTTAAATGAGAGTGATGAATAGTGATGGTATTTGTTTGCAGGTGCTTCGTATTATTTTAAAGCGTACGGCTGGGATTGTGACATTAATTGCGCCTAAGGACGATTCAGTCACATCAGAAAGGACTTTTCGTACATTTGTGTGGTCCTTGTTCGAAAGCAGAGTTACTTTTTGTCTCCGTGGCTCGCCTCAACGTAATTATTCATCTCACTATGCATTAGCTGAATGGAGATGAAAAACGGAATTGGAACAGCATGGTACATTTTAGAACTCGATGTCAGGTAACTTTTAAAAGTAACAGAAACCATTAGATATTCATCTGGTACTTGCCGCTACATGCCGCTACGTGCCGCTACGTATACGCTGCAGTTCAGTGGTGGATAAACATAGCTGACAAAATTGAAGTTGATCTCCTCCTCGTGATGTCATCGGCTAGTGACACCATTTTGCCTCATGCTTAATGTGGCCAGAAAACATCTTTTACATTGACACACACACAAGAAAATTATCGCCGCCTTGAGTTGAACCATTCTTCCTTCGATTGCCAGCCGAACGGGTTAACTGCTACTCCGCGCCGGGCTCATGAGCACGGTTTACTCATTCTCCTTGTCCAGCGTAAGGACGCCGTAGTGCATCGCAGGTCGTGGCGGTCGGATCGTAGGTGCAGGAAGTCACCGATTAGGAGTCAACATTGTTGCGACAGCGCTAATGCTTTTGCATTCTCCCAATGCAGTTTTTGTGGTAAGCTCTAATTTTGGTATTATATCGTCAGCAAAGTTTAAGGAGATCTAAAATCAGAATTGTTTTAGCCACTTCGCCCTAGGTGGGAAAAGCGCAGCGTCGTGGTGTTCTCCCGATTGTCACGATTCTGGTTCTCGTCCGGGTATTAAGATTTCAGGTCTGCAAGATGAGGTGAACGAAATGTGGCTTTATACAATTTACAGTCATGGCACAAAAGCACAACTATACCAGCACGGGGGCCGAAAGTTACTGGTTTCACGCGATTGTCTTCGTACAGCGACGGCCAGCGAGACCCGTCGAGACCGTCGTAAGAGTTGTCCCTTAGCGCATACATCTGATTTTTGCCCATGCCCAATTTCTTCTTCATCGTTTTAAGGCTTCCCCCGTTCTTTACAGCATGCTCAATTTTCTCCATGTTATACTTCCTTATATCGGCCGCTTTAGGCCTATTGGTCAGTTTTTGATATATCTGCTAATGCTATCTGGTCTGCTGAGTTGCAAATTTTCATGCTTTGGTGTTTCTTAAATATTTCGTCTCCTTAGACAGCTTACCGGTATCCTCTCTAACTATCATACCGCCTTCTTCTACAGCGCACTCAGTAATGATAGCTCTGAAAGTATTGTTCATTGCTACTCAGCTAATATATCCATCCTCGGTTAGAGCCGAATATCTATTCTGTAGCGAGATCCTGAAATTTTCTGCCTTCCCCCTTACCGCTAATTCGTTGATGGACTTCTTTCTTACTAATCTGTTTCGTTCCCTCTTCAGATTTAGACTAATTCGAGATCTTACCATCCTGTGGTCACTCCGTCGCACTTTCCTGATTACCTCTAAATCCTGGATAATGGCGTGGTTAGAACACATTATGAAGTCAATTTCATTTTTAGACTCCCAGTTAATACTTTTCCATGCCCACTTCCCGTTCTCACGCTTGCTGAAGAAGGTATTTATGATTCTTAAGGCATTGAGCTCTGCGAGCTCAACTAGTAACTCCCCTTGCTATTTCTAAAGCCGGTTACGTAGTCAACCACTACCTCGTCTCCATCCTGCTTTTTCCTTACCTTCGCACTGAAGTCGTCCATTAGTACAGTATGCTGCGTCTCTCCTTTCCGCATTGCTGATTCTACATCTTCGTAGAAGCTTTCAACAGCCTGTTCGTCAAAGACTAACATTGTGCCAATTTGTTATTTGTTTAATGACTGCAAAGAAAAGTGTGCGTTTAGCTAGCAACTTTTGTGAGAAATCCGCATGAATTTGATGACATTCGAACGCGTGAAATCACCTGAAACGAGGACCGCAGCAAGCCACGAACCAAGACCACCAGGACAAATTACACACGCACTCTTGTGCTATTTGGCACTCGTCCCATTGTGGTGCTCCAGAATTCAGAGATATATCTTAGGTTCAACGCCATAAATAGAGTACCGGCAGTTGAATATAACTGTTGTCTGTTTTTACTCCTGCAGAAACGTACTTTCTTCAGAGCTTGTGAACTGAAAAAAGGTTTTATCCGGTGTGATTATGCTTTAAGTGAGAAATTTGCATTGCGTTCGACATTGGCTGCGACTGTGCATGGTTTTCCTAAGCAACTTAGATGTAATTTCGTTGAATTGTTTGACTCTGATTGCGGGTAATGACTCTCTACCTGCATTCTTCCAAACACATGGTTGTGAATGCACGAGCGCTACTTCCAGACACTTTGTGTCAAAGAATTACGAGGTGTAAGGGAGTAGCAAAACAGTGTAAACAGTGTGGCGCATCAGCTTCCGAGAAGAAACTGAAAGACGATGGTGAGTGGCACGAGCTGGCATGTTGCTAACGGGTATTATCTTCAACAAGGTTGACGACTGGGCTTATAGACTTCTTCCACCACACTTCTCTTGACTTCTTGTCTTTCAATTATTTCTGTCATTTCACTGGTTTGGGTACTATGCGCGCATCTCAGCGCAAGTCTTCGTTGTCTTTTTTCCTTCAATAAATCTTCAGTTGTTAGTCCAGCCTCGTCTTGCTCGCTTCTTTCTCTCTGTAGTTTGGCTGGCTTAAGATGGGTGTTATCTTGTCATTAATTTTTATCATTGCCCTACTCTGTCTTTATTTTGCTGACGTACTCCAGTCGAAAACAACTACAGAACTGCGTCAAATATACGACAAAATATCCTGTAGTTCTGTCGTAACCATCAGATTTTTCTGTAGTTCTGTAGTTTTTCTGCAGTATATTTCTGTTGCATGTAGTTCTGTAGCACTTTTCTGTTGTAACTACAGAAAGTTTTGATGTGACTACAGAATGTTCTGTTGTCACAACAGGTTTCCCGCAAAAACCGCACAGATATTCTGTCGTAACATCAGAAAATTTTCTGTAGTTTTTCCGGCTGGGACCTGTTATTTTGACAGCTCTTGACTGTTTATATCAGTGTATCTAGCAGCTGTCTAACAAATACACTTCTTCGGCTCAGTATGACCTGAAACAGCACTGCGGGCAATACTAGTAGTTTCGTTTGTTAAAAATAATATCTGTTAATATCTGGCCTTATCCTGAAGTCTCACGCTTTTCATGAGAGGCACCGTAGACGCTGTCTAAGGAATAATTGCGGCCATTTTAGGCTCAATTATTTGTCTGATACACTATTGGCTAAAGGGGTTAGGGTAGAAGCGTCTCTTGACGGAGGAAAGTCACTTTCTTTTCTGAGTTGTATCCGACTATGCAGCGTCTTAGCGTTTTTTTTTTTTTTGCGTTATACATTGGGTTCTATGACACTTCCAGAGGCCAGCTTCTTCTTTTGCTGCTAACAGCTTGATCTCTTGAGTGTGCTTTGTGCTGATCTTTATGCTTACTTTTTTTTTTTTCGCACTTCAGATGCACCCGACGGAAAAGTGAAAACCAAAGGAACTGGTAGGTGCATGCGCTTATTATTTTCATGTATTTGTAAGTGCATAAACTATGTAAACACTCGCATACTTGGCGCACACCTACGTGTAATAGTGGCAAATTTTCACAGGGTATGATCATAAATGTAACTACTGAACTCAAGTTTTTAGCAGCCATGTTGCTCTCCCCTTTCCCAGTCTCCTCGAATAGACATCCCCTCAGTAGTATCTTCAAATGGGACAGCGAGGTGTACTACTATGGTACAGGCTTTTTACTAGTAGGCTGAGTGGAAACGCGAGCATGCATATGGAGTATTTTTCTACCCTGCTGCGAGGTGTTCCTTGAGATATTCCTTTACACGAGGCTAACGATTGCATACTTTGCTGTCTCGATTATGCGCAAACATGATTTACACTGTTTATGTAGCGCTCTGTTCATAAGCTCATGCTCATATGATTCGTTCCTGCCTGACAGCACGTGACAATGAACAGACGGACGGCCACTCTCAGGATCAAGCACTTACCTGATGTTAGGGAAACCATGGTTAACGCACAGACGCTCATGGTAGCCAGCCCTATATTTTTGGATAAATCACATTCTTTCTGGTGGAGGTGCGGGATAAACCGGGACACGAAGGGCAGCACCTCCACCAAATATCACGTGGTCTTGACAAGTCCGGTGGCACCAAAAGAGAAGACAGATGTAAACGCACTGAAATCAACTCTTAATTGTGCTGATTAGCGGCCACAAAAGAACTAAACAACTAGATGGCAGCGATTGCAGCAAATATGCTCTCTGGTCGTCGAACTGAGAATGCCCGTTGCACTCGTCGACACTTAATTTAAAGGCGGCGAAGAAACACCTAGATAAAGCCGTAAACGGTGACTAGCATAGCTTGGAGCATTGCAAAAACACGCGAGTGGCCGGAATGTTCAAAATGCACCTCGGCGCATCTTGTGCAACAAAGAAAACGATAAAGTAAAGTCTCGGGACAATCAGCATGAACAAAGAATACAGGATTTATTCGCGCGCGAAAACCAGAGGGATAAAGCTTGCCGGTAGCTGTTGAAAAAGAACAAATAAAGATTAGAAGATTCGCGGCGATATATACAAGAAAAATACCTGTACACGGAAACACAAATATACAGTGTTAAATTTCTTTTTAGCTCTTTTTCTCACACAAGCTAAGTCATAAGCACGAACCGTACCACTCACGAAATCTCACGTCCTCTGGTTCCCGTCGACTTAACCAGCTGCTAGGTTTCTGTAGCCTCAACCAGAATGATCACTTCGAACCAAGAACACTCGGTTTGTTGGATACCACTCCATGCAAAACTCACATACTACTGATGTCTAAAGACAGCATGCATGACCGAACGAGCCGCATTTAAAGCGCGGAAATTGTAAGCCGCTTCGGTAAAGGCGCTTCAGCTGTAAAAAATAAAAAGAAATGTTTTTACTTTCGAACACGTGAACATGTTCAGAGACGCTCAATAAACATGTTGTGACGAGTTAGATTTTAGGTAACGAAAATGCGTACGGCGGTCCGCTTTAATTTTCTGCTTGCAATTTTCACTCTCCTTGAATGGTTGAAGTGACATCACACGTCATTCGCCAGTAAGCGTGGTAGGCGTTGAGGGCTGTAAATATATAGCATCGAAGAAAAGAAAATTTATTATAATTGGCCATATTGCAATTAATTTTATGGTTGGCGATGGCCGATGGAATATACCCATTTTAATGACTCTCTAGTATTCGCCTAACAAAATATCGCTAACTATTCAGTAGCGAATTTACATGCATGAACATCTTCAATTATCAATTCTACATTCCCCGCGACTCATTATAACCTCAGGTCGCATAGTAAGACAAATAGAATAGTTTGATTTTGAAACCCCTGAAACGATTTGGTATCATAGTCATTCTGCTCCACGCGCTTGACATACAAATAATCAATTACTTCAAAAATTGTGGCGCATTCTATTAGCGCGTAAAATAACGCCTGCGTCACCGTATGTAACTTGTGCTTTTTGCCGCGACAGGTGCACAGATTAATGGTTTGCTAAGTTACGTCTTGGGGTGAAGCAAAATGGCCGCAACATGGGGTTTACCGCACGAATCGGATGTTGCTCCCTCGAGGACAGATACTCCATAGAGGGAGAGAAAACGGTTTCGGAACGGGGCAGAAGCAGTACGATGTTCAGCTATTCGGTGGAAGCGGTAAATGAATACATCTACGTGGCACAGGTAGTGAACGCAGATTAGGACAGTGATAGCGAAGTTACCACTACAATCAGAATGGGGTGGAGCGTATTTAGCACATGTTCACAGATCATGACTGTTACCTGTATTCCTCAAGAGAGAAGTATGCAACAGCTGCATCTGAGCGGTAATCATCCATGGGGCAGAAATGGGGAGGCTAAGGAAAGGGTTTATTTATTTATTTTATTTATTTATTCATTGTTACTCTCAGGGTAAAAACATTACAGAGGAGAGTGAGTGGAGTACAAGAATACAAAAAATGCACAGCATAAAAAAGTATACAAGTAAAAAAAGATGTCAGCATAGTTAAGAATTGCGTAATATTGCAAAAGTGTTATTTCGAAATCAAATTATATATTAGAAGAGATCATTAAACAATATATAAACAGTATTTTCGCGGAAATGTTTAAATGCACGGTACACTGAGGTGAATACAGAAAAATTAAAGCAAAAGTTATACAGTACTAACGATAATTTGCATAGTCGACATTGCACACTGCAGACTGGAATAACTGAGGACAGCGCAAAGAGCTGTTGAACGAAAAAACGAAAACTGGTTGATTTATAACCCCGGAGACAGGAAGCGTGCACAGTGTGTCGAAGAAATAACTCGAGTTAATTGCGTTCTAGCGAAATCAACAGGAAATGGGCAGGGGAGAAAGGGGGGAGGGGGGCTAATGTTGGCTGGGCTGGTAAGATTAAGAAAACTGTGGATGTAGCTGGCCCAGGACCGGGTTTATCATCATTGTCATCAGCCGGACTATACCTACTGTGGTGCGAAGGCCCCTCCTACTCCTCAAATTAATCCGGTCCTGTGCTAACCGGGTTAAATAGAATTATATATGAGAGGCTTTTCTCTGCAGTGGCTGTAGTCTAGCTGATGGCAACACGACGATGTTGACATTGGTGATCTCCGGCGCTGCAAATGCTAGCTCGAAGCATTTTTGTTTGTTTAGCAGGATGATTGACGATTCAGCATTTATCAGTATTGTCGGCTTTTCACATACTCGGTGAACACCCTTTCAGGGCCGGTTTAAGTAACTTCATTTTGTTGAATATGAACCAACCGTCCAGCCATTGAGCGAACACTCCGCATGAGCTCTTGGATACGAGCGTGACTTCCGCGATTATTACATCGACTGCCTTTTTTTAATCGCAGTCTTCCAAATCGTTTCAGGGTGCTTCCTAAGTCGCCTGGTTCTCTGTTATCAGGCTGTCACGTCTCAGTATTCGGGAGCTCTTGCGTACACCCGTTTAGAGAACGAAGCGGGGATGCACCACGTTGCTGGACTAGGTAGGTTATTCGTATGAGGAGTCGCTAACGGGCTTATAGTTATAATGTTGTGCTCATATGTGCAGTTGGTAGCCATGCAGGCGAGGTCATCGTTCTTTTTTTTTACCTCGTGCTTTTTTCGTCTCGTTCTTTAAAATATTCAGCTGCTTAATTTGTTGCTTTTTTTTTTTTTTTGCAGAGGAGCCCAGCCTCCCTTCAAAACCGGCAGATGGTGAGCGGGTCTCACTTTTTAAATACGCATTCTTTTGCTCATGCTGCCTTTTATCGCATAAAATCAAACGATGCGCGATGGTACGTCTCGTCTTAGTTATCTCGTGGTCCACGTTGGATACCTCGAAGGCAAATCGACAGTGTAATTTGCAGTATCTACCTAGGTTTTTTTTTTTTTTTTTTGAAATACACAACCATGGGGGCTACAGGCCGTTTCTTAATTTTTATCCATGTTTGATATAATACTTTGAGGGAGAAATATTTATCGATCCGCTGCCGGCATTTGTGCAAACACCGAGTCTCGCTATGGTCAGGTACGGCTAATCCAAAGGCTTGTTTGCGCACAGATTTCGCTCAGAGGTGGCTTTTGGCTGTGAGATTTGTTTATACAGCGTTGAGGTCTGGTATTAACACGACTGCGCTAAAGGCCGCACACTGAAGAAAATAAATCGTCGGTGCTGTGAACGAAAGTTCACGATGTTGCTTATATAGCTAGTGGCATGATCAGGCGCTGATTGGCTGGCGGGTAGTGTGATGTCATGAAACCACGTGACATGTCATATAAATGGCAGGAGCTGTCAGAAAGAGTAGCTCCTTTTTGGTGGGAGGGTGAGATGGGAGTCGAACCCGGATGCCTTGGATCGCGAGTTCGGCAAGCTACCCCAAGACCGTGGCGTTCTAGGATATGTATAGGCATGTTGATAGCTGGATTTGAAATTTATTTTGGACGGTCTTTCACACACTTTGACACCTTAGGAATGTATGCGCATGAGTATGTGTGAAATGATAAATGTATAAATGATAGAATTAGCAGTTCAGCCAGAAACAAATTTTGGTTCGCAAACAAGGATCCGGAATGGCAACTCAGAAGGGAGCCGTTAACTTTGTCGCGTCGTACTCTTCAATCTCATTGAGAAATGACAAGGGTAGTTGGGGTACTTAACATTTCATGAACCGCTCTAATCAGTCCGCATATGTAAGTAATTCGTAGGCCGGTCTTTGATAGTCCGGATAAAAGCTCCAAATTACAGCAGCCATGGGTAAAACAAACTGTCGCTTTAGCAATATATAAACCCAATGAACCACTGAATTCATGATAGCCAGCCTCAGACACAGACGTAACTGCCATTTTAAGAGCCGCATCTAATCAATGCTGCGAAATTCTGCAGGTGTATTCTCGCTCATGTGCAGGTGTTAAAAGCCCCGAGGCGCCTAAGGGTGCCACCGATCACCCGCTTAAGCCGGCACTTAAAAGGCGAGACTCACTTATACTAGCGCACAGTAGAGACCAGGGAGGAGCCTCCAAGGGCAGCGAAAAGCAGGCCGACGGCAAAAGTGGACACGAAGCCGGGGTTAAGGACCACAAGGTCAAGTTTGGGTATGAGCAGGTGCGTACTCTGCCACCAGAGAAAAAGCGAAACAAGCACGACTTTAACGAGGTCGTCGAAGACCAGCTGGGCAAGATCACCACCAAGCCTACGTCGCAGAAGGAATCCAAAGAGCTCCTGGAGAACATGATGAAAGAAGCCGAATCAATGAAGTCCAATGATGAGAAGTGGAAGCTGGAGTCGAAGTCAGAAGAGACGGCGGAGGAGGGTCCTACAAAAATGGCCGGAAAAGCAGTAACCGGCAAGAGTGTCGCCGGATGGGTGGCTAGTCCCGAAGAGAGGCAGGAATACAAAAAGTTTCAAGAGATGCTACAGAGTAAAGCTGCTGGAAAGGCCGGAGAGGACAGCGCCAAGACGACAGGCTCGGAGACAAAGGGCGCTGAGAGCCCAATGCAAGAGATAGGTAAGAAGGCTGAGGCTAAGTCAGAAGACAAAGGTAAGGTGAAGGAACCCGAAGGCGGTAAACCAGCGGGAGACAAGAAGGAACAAAAGACAGAAGCCAAGCCGCCTCCTGGAGAGAGAAAAAGTGCAGGACCATCGGGCGGAACCGCAGCTGGCAAGCCAGGTGAAAGGCCAGCGGCCACTGCAGCTACCGGTCCTGGACCAGCCCGACGTCTATCACATGAGGCGGGCCAAATCAAGAAATCAAGCTCCTGGTTCAAACAAATTCTACGCTTTTTCCGCCGTAAGCCTGCTGATGAGGAGAGCTCGGAGGAAGCAAGGATTCCCTACCGCGAGATGGACGAAGAGTTCATCGAGTGCTTGGAAGACCTGGGCGCAGGTGGTGAAGTGGGCGGACCAGACAAGGGACCCGAGGGTGCAACAGCTAGAGCAAGAGCTGCCGCCACTGAAGCACCTCCGAGACAGTACAAACTCAACGCCTGCGCGTTGGTCACATCAGGCTTCGTCATATTCATCGTTCTGCTCGCCATCTTGCTATCTGGAGACCTGTTCGACGACTTGGACAACAGCGTGCCTACGTTCAACATCGACACGGGCAACGTGATAAACGTTTTGGATAGCGTCGGCTTTCTGGGCGCCGGCATGAATTCTTCGATAATGGGCAAGCCAGGTTCTTGGAGGCCGCTTCTGGAAAAGCCAGCCAACGACAGTCTCATCTTACTGCTGAGGGGGCTGGCGCCTGCTGTGCTTCGGTTCGCAGGCCACGAAACGGATCACTTTTACTTCGTGGATGGAGAGGATGATGATGATTTCGCCCGTGGCGGAAAAAGAAACCGCAGTGAATCCGAGGAAGGAGGACTTCAGTCCTCGCGAGGCAAGTATGTGCATGGCTGTGCAGGCTGGTTGGTGATGCAGAAGCGAGCAGCATAGAAAGGAGCATTGGCACTCAAGAATGAATTATTTTTAGTTTGTAAACCAAAGGTTGACAAACAAGGACTAGCTGCATCCTTAGTCCTTGCGAAGAGCGTTTAGTTTGTAAAGGTGACTAATACCCCTGTCACACGTACAGTTTCAATCCTCATTGAACTCGATCTGCATTCAACTCAATGCAGATCGAGGTTGTCACACAGCAAGTTTCAAGTGCAGTCGAGTTCGAGCTTGCTTGACTTCAAGCTGCTTCCTCAATCGATCTTGAGATTTTAAGCACACTCGAAAGCGGTTGTCGACACCCTCGTAGCGCACATGAGGAAAAATTCTCAATGCTAATTAAAAACGCCAATGTAGCATAATTGCTTCAATCCTTGTTGAAAACCTCAATGCAGATCGAGTTCAATAAGGAGCAGAAGTGACCGTGTGACATAGGTATACATTTTGGCCGGTGTCGCTTTGTCTTTAGTCCATAAGAGAATAACCGAAGCCCTTTGAGCTTCACTGCGGTGGCTCAGTGGTTAAGGGGCTCGACTACTAAACTCAAGCACGCGGGATCGAATCCCGGCCGCCGCGGCCGCTTTTCGATGGAACAAAAAGGAAGGCGCCCGTGTGCTGTGCGATGTCAGCGCACGACAATGAACCCCACGTGGTAGAAATTTCCGGTGCCCTTCCACTACGTCGTCTTTCATTGCCCGAGTCGCTTTGGGACGTTAAACCCCACGAAGCAATTAAACCAAGCCATTTGAGGGACTGGTGGACACTAAGAAATAACCATTGGTTTCGTTTACACCTTTCTGACTCGGTGTGCATTGAACTTGCAAATTCTCTCAGAGACTGCGTGCCCAGTAGTAGCAAAAGTAATACAATGGCGACTAAAGAACCAAGAAAGATCGTAATAAAAGAGGCGGTCTAATCCGCACTATGCCTAGGCTATTCCACTGCAGGAATGCTTGAGCTTTGACCTTGGTCGGATACCATACACAAAGTACAGATATTGAGAAAACATAGCTTTAATCACGCATGTGCTCAGTGCTGTCGCTTAGGACAGCGAATAACGGCACATGGTAAATGAAGTAACACACATCCTTCATGCTGGTTACATCGACGTGTCGTGCAAAGATTTAATTAACGCAAGATGCACTTTTTAGTAGCGGCTTGAAGGGTGTTATTAACAATGTAACCCCAAGTAGTTTGCGCACTAATGCTGGCAACCACTGGGATTCTCAACGTCAACGGTATTGACGTCGCCACAGATGATGATGGAAGCTTCCGGTGCCTGTGTAGTGCTTGCGCCCATATCCACGTTTTGTCTTGCCTTGCCTTGTCTTGTCGAGGGCTTTCGCCCGTTCCTTGCGAAGGCGTTCTCGCCGACCGTCGACATCTGAAGTAGGCGCTCTCGCTCTTTGCTTCCGAAAGAGTTCTTGTTCGCATTGCTGTTTGAGGTTCAAAGCTTTCGCTTGTCGTTCTCGAAGGCGTTGCTGCCCTTGTTCTTCTGCCCTCAAGGATTACGTCTGACACTTAGGCGATTGCTCTGTCTGTGCTCTTCTGCGGTTAGTGTTCTTGCCTGTCGCTTCCGAAGGGGATCACATTCCTGGCGATCAGCAGCAGCACTCGCGGAAGCTTCCACTGCCGCCGACGCTACTATGTGAAGTCCTAGCTGGTGTAGGTTCACAAGTGAAACATCCAAAGGGAGAGAATGAGTATACGGTCACTTGTCCTGCAAATGGCCGAAAATGTCATAAGGGCGCACACTCTAGAAGTTCTCTCAAATTAGCAATCTTTTGCCTTCGCAGTGTAATTCGAAGTATTGAATTGAATCTGAGTGAACCTGATTGGAGCTAGTAAATTCAAAGAGACTGATCACAGTTAGTATTCCTTCATCTGACGTTATTTTTAAACTCCTTTGGCAGTCACTGGGGCACCTTTTGATGTTGTTTTGCCTTGGTGGACGTAAAATGCCGTTAAATGCATCCCTGCACTAATAGAGAGCGCGCAAGGGTTGCAACAGCATCAAAACATACCTGGGAGCCTGCCATAGTTTGTTTTTGTAAAAACGTGCGCATAAACCACTGAAATGGGGGGAAGATCAGTGTAAAAACGTTTAGGGCTCTTAATTACACCCTATTAGTATGATGCGATAGCATCTGGGTAAAAAAAAAAGAAAGAGCCGTCAATAATGCGATAAAGTATATTGTAGTTTTGTGGCAGCACGAGACGTTTTGTGGAGTTTATAACATTTTTGGCATTTCTATACTTCTGTGGTAATTTTCTGTAGTCTTCTGTCTTGCCATACTTTCGTTATATAAATACACCTTATTACGAAGTAACCACAAGAATTTCTGTTGTCACAAGTTCACAGTCAAAACTCGCACTGAACTTCGCTTTTATTCGTTCACTTGAGGGTCCCCTGACATACACTTTGGGAGACGTCGAAATGCCTGTAGCCATCACATACGTGTGTGACTGACGACTCACACAATTCCATCTTTGCTTGTACGAGATCCTCTGTCGGCAGACTTGTAGTTTTTTGCTATTTATTTACAAAAACGCACCTGATTGCTTTTCGATGGCATCCCTAACTGCTTCCTTTGAGTGGTAAAGAAACCCTGATACAAAATACCTCAACCCGCACCCTAAAGCTTAGACCTTCCTATCGATAGTTTTAAAAGTATCTCACAATGTTCCGCAGTTGCCTCACAATTGGTTACAAAACCACAGCCAACTGACCTATATCAGCGGTACAAGATCGGGGCCATTTCGTGTTTATTATGCAATGTTTCGGAAGGATTCGTAACGAGTGCAGACAAACGTACGCGCTTACTCGGTCAGTTGTCCTGTTAACATTACGTATTTCTTTACTAGTTAGCGCGATATATCCATTGTTTCGAAAGCAGTTCTAGCCACCACGCGCCAACGCAGGAAAACCTTTAAGAACAAGTTCTTACAACGCAGGGGAAGCTTAGACCATTCCGATCAACGTGTATATGACACTATCTTGCAATATACCACTATTGTCTCGCAGCTGAAAGAAGTGTCTCAGAAACTTGCGCCGCCGTAAGCTTAGAAAGGTATTCTCTTTCGCCACAAAGTACAAAACGTACCAAATGTTCCCGTTGGCAGATCCTATACAGCTTCAGGCTTGGCGAGCAGTGTTCGCTACCTCGATTGACAAAAGTTTTATCAAAATTTGCTGGTACGGCCACTGGGTGAACGATGCATCACAAGCAAAATAATTTGGCCGCTTTCTGTGGAGGTCGTTTTTAAACACTGTTTGCACTCTTTGTTAACCTATCGTAACTCGTAACTGCACCTCCCACTTCGACCTACATACTTGTCTTAGCGGTTGAGTGAAATAGTGCAAATAAAGCAGCGCAAAACCACGCTACTTGCGATAGTGCGTCGAGAGGCGTATATGTAGGTCGGAGTGGCGGATGCATTCAACAAGAACTAAGCTCGGATCGCGTGAACGATAGGAAACGTACGCTATCGGAAGGGAAAGGAAACGGAGCGTTAGAGTGAATTTGAGATGGTATTGCAGGAAAGCCTTGCACTACGGACCGGACAGATAATGTTAGCCCGGAAAAGGTGGTATATGCATTGCCTGCTATCTATTGATACTGTTGAATCTGTGCAGAAATACAAAAACTAAAAAGCATTCAACCCGCGTCTCCACTTCATTTACTTTTCCTGCGGCAAGACTGTTCGCTTTCTACCAGCTCTCTGTTTCGGGGCTAAACTCTGAATGATAATAGTAGCACCTTTATCATTTTAGGCTAACCGAAAGGGTTAAACTTTAATTGGGGACAACGCGTAGAGCTATCAAACGGAGAATGGCAAGTGCAATGTTAAGAGACAGGAACTGATCAGGGTACATGGCTCAGAGACAAACGCCAGTTACTGAGATTACAACTTAAATAAAAAAAAGAAATTGGCATCGGTAGGAAATATGTGAAGGCTTGATAACCTACTGTCGCTAAGGTTATAACAGATTAGATTCCAAGGGGAGGCAAGTGTACCAGGAGCCTACAGAAAGCTAGTTGGACGGATGATATTTGGAAGCTTGGGGGGCCAGGAGGGTGCGGCTGGCACAGGGCTGGTTTAACTGAGGGATATGGGAGAGGTACCTGACCTGCAGCTGATATAGTCAGGTTGATGATGATGATGATGATGATTATCATTTCAAGGATGGAGTACCCGCCTCAGTGGCTTCAATGTTTGGACGCTGGATGGAGACACATTTCGATGGAGATGAAATGCTAACACGGCTATGAGCTGTGCTATATGAGTGTACGTTAAGTAATGGTGGTGATACTTATTGATCCGTAACCCATCACTGGGATGGTAAAGTGAGAGAACCCTCTTGTACAAAGGCATTGGAGCAGTTTAGAAACACCCCGGGGCCGAAGTTAATTTCGGAGCCGCCCTCTAGTGCAGTGCGCATCCAAGCACGCGTAGAAGCTGGCCAATCGGTCTTCTTTAACAGCCTAAACCGTGACATGTACTTTCTGTTTTTTCACATTAAAAAAGCATTAGTGTTTCGGTTTAACCTTGGGCAAGTTTACCAGTGCATTGAAATTACACTAAAACTTTCCTTAATCCAAACTTCTGATTTGTGCGAAGAGAGTGTTCGCAATTCGGTCGGCACACAGTGTGCTAAATATGCTCCAATTAATTCTAATTCCGCGTGATTTGAGCAATATTTTCTATCTCTTCGCAGTTTCAGCTACCGAAATTGCAATTCCTACAGTAATTAGTTGATATACATCTCTCTGCAAGGCGACATGGGCAACAAGAAAAATAAATGAAATACCTATATTTCAGCTCTGGGAAACCCGGAAAATATCAATTAGGGCTATGCTGCCGGCGACATACGGCGATCAGGAAGCGGTTATGTAAGCAGCAAATACCAGGCGACCGGTCCTGCACAAGCCAGTTTGGTCACTCCTTGCAATTACATTTCTCAGTTCTTTTCTTTTTTTTCTTCTTTTTTTTTTCTTGCAACCTGCTCTTTATCTCTCGCTGCAGCCGAACCGACCGACATCTCGGGGCTTTGGGCGTGTCTCATAATCTATGCGCAGCACTGCATGCGTAGTATCTAGCAAATTCCGCTCCTGCACATGTCTCGTTCGCGGTATAGCCCCAGCTATGCGGCTTGCGCAGTGGCTTTTCCGATTAACGTTTTGCACGCTGGGCACTGAAACTTGTTTTACTAAGCGGCTTTATGTTTGTGTTGATTATGATTTCTTTTTACTCTTATGTGGCGCTGTACCTGTGACAAGTGCTCGCCACATTCTCGACAAATCAATAGTTCTAACCCTACCTTGTTCGCGATACCGCAGTTGTTGCATTAACGCGAGAGACTAGTTGCGTGTCTCTTTGTTGGGACTTCTTGCTCACGTGTTCGTGTCTTTTACTATTATTGAAGAAGCGATAGCTTTTTTAAGGCGAAAGCTTTTCTAGGCACATGGAACAAAATCCCCTGCGAGAGAGTTGTGCGCGAGATTTGTGTGCGAGATGTGTCATATTCCACAAGATTCCGCGAGGTTAGTTCTCGTCTAGCGTTTCTGCCATCTGCAATATCACACTTAAACGCGAGCCAAGGAACGCCACGTCACCGGAGAGATGATGTACCGTCCAAATACACTTGCCGCAGGAAGTGTGGCAAGATACTGCGCCTTTCTTTTCTTGTAAATCAATTATAATTATCTGTAGTACTGCAACGAACACGATCACAGGCAAATGATAGAAGAAGAAATGTAGGCTTTCACCAATCTCCTCTTAAGAGACATCTAAGAGCACCTCTATTTTTTTTTCTTTAGTCGATGCGCAGTGGCCTGCTATAATTTAGCGACAAGCACCCGCTCTCACATCGGCCGAGAATTCTAACCCGAAAAATTTAGAGGCTCGGCAGGCTCACCCATTGCAGCGGACTAATCAATTAAGAATCCATCGTGTTGGAAAAGAGTGATGGGCCGCATGTAAATTAGGTCGGTGATTTCGCTTTCCTTGTCATTTTACAGCGAGGAATAATTACCTGCTAAAATCGGCGCAGCTTTAGTAGGCGTAGTTTTTGCATCACTCTAGCTCGGGCCTGAACCTACATTTACTATAAAAGTAATTGACCTCACCGTGGCTTCGTCTCGTACGAATGTAGTTTGTGCCCGAGGCGATGAGAGGCAAAGTGAAAGCAAAGGCGGCCTAGTAAGGTCGCGTTGGCACTTCGAGTAATGAGTCGGCGCATTCATTAAGTTGATGGCTCTACCAGAGGGCCGCGACTGACAGTAACGAGACCCGCGCTCAGGCTAATTAGCCCCAGTGCCATATTAAGTGCAGTGCAGTTACCGTTTCCAGTTAGCAGACTCACTCATGTCCTAACACTGCACCGCAGTCTTGTCGCCAGTAGCCTTGCTTTTAGTACAGCCTGCAGTTAATAGAGGGCGTGAAGAAAAAAAAAACATGGCTACAAACCGGCTCTTATAAACACGCTGTGACTCTTATTGATGGGGTAGGTTGGTTATGACAGCTGAGGATTAATGATATTTTGCTCACTTAACGTGCAGTGTGGTCTAGGAGGGACGCCATAGTGGGCGGCTGGGAAATGGTTTCAACCATCTGGAGTTCTTCAACGTGCTCTGACGTCTCAGTGCACGATTTGGGCATTCAAGCACCGAAGCGTGGCTACCCAGGCTGGAATCGAACCTTAGACCTGTGCTCAAACGCCGAAGTCCGTAGTCACTGCGCGACTGCTTGAACTGCGCATGCGCAGTGTGGCCAGCAGCTACGACTCCGCTAGTTATAGTCGTCTAATAGTTATTCCTGGCCATGTGACCATTAAATGGTCCCACCTCGGACCGATATTGGTAGCCTCCCTGTGGCTTCCTAGTGCACATTGGCTTCAACCACGACCTACTGTACATTATACAGTAGGTCGTGGCTTCAACAATCGGTTCCACGTTTGACCTATAGTGTGATCAACGTGACCGAATTGAGACCAGTACTACGCCTAGACGCGTCTTCGCTTTTCCCTATTCATATGTGCACTGTGTCGTCAGTTACGAAGCGATGCTTATCAAGAAATGAAGGTGATAAGTTTAGGATAGACTACCTTGCTACTTAGGAATGATCCTCTCGCTCACAATTCATCTATTTGAAATGAAGACTACCACTCACTGTGTCTTGAAAATTACGAATATCGTATTTTCTTTGCATGCCTAACATTTGCTCTTTGAGCCCTGCGTTATGCAACCACAGCTGTTAATCGATGCGAGCTAGGAACAACCAACTGCCGGTGCGTTCCCTGCGGTAGTGACGTCATGCGGGATGTTCGTTGCCGTGGCGATCTGTGCTCAGAATAGTGCGAAGCGTCAAATTGGTCGTGCTGACTTGAAGTCAGGGACGTACACTCTGTATCATTCGAGATGGGATGCTTTTAATGCAAGATACGTGTGCAGTACGAGATAAGGTCGCTCATAAGGTAGCTTTCAAACTGACCAGATGAGGATCCGGCGGAGGTGGTGCAAGGTGTCCTTTGTGCATGATGGCCAGAGTTCCAACTTCGAGGCACGCTGCAGGCAACTAACTGCGCTTGCTTAGCTTTTCAAAGCACGTAGCACGTACGCCAGATTCCAATGTTCGTTTAGCTCAAGCAGCAGCACCGTGAGCAGCGCTAACTATCACTATCAAACCTTTATGCTGTGTGATCGATGTTCTACGCATGGAAGAGCACTTTGCGCTCGTTCTACTTTTTGGCTATATCTTTATTTTTATTGAAATATGTTGTCATCTGGAATAAATGAGATATAACGTGCTTGATGTGCATATGATTTCAGAATGGTGCTTTCGTATGTATTAATAATAATAATAATAATAATAATAATAATAATAATAATAATAATAATAATAATAATAATAATAATAATAATAATAATT
>JAJIZL010054034.1:0-11424 GCA_023969395.1 Amblyomma maculatum | reverse complement strand
CTCTCTTCTCATCAGATGACCAAAGTAGCTGAGCTTTAACTTTAGAACTTGACCCTCCAATGAGCAGTCAGGGTTTATGGTCGACAATATCGACTGATTTGATCTTCTGGCAGTCCAAGGAACTCTTAAGAGTCTTCGCCAGCACCACAATTCAAACGCGTCAATTCTTCGGCGGTCAGCCTTTTTCACAGTCCAACTCTCGCATCCATACATCACAACTGGAAAGACCATAGCACGGGTTATACGGATCTTGGTTGGCAGACATATGTCTCTGCTCTTTACTAGGCGGTCAAGGCTAACCATTGCTCTCTTTCCCAGAAGCAGGCGTCTCCTAATTTCATGGCTGCAGTCTCCTTCCGAGGTAATCTTGGCGCCCAAGAACAGAAAATCTGTCACAGCTTCCACTTCTTGTCCATTGATGCTCCAGGACTTGATAGGGCAAGACGCCATGATCTTCGTCTTTTTAATGTTCAGTTTAAGCCCAAACTTCTCACTCTCTTCTTGTACGCGCATCAGAAGTCTCTTGAGTTCCACTTCACTTTCTGCCATTAAAGTGGTATCATCCGCATATCTAAGGTTGTTGATACGTTTTCCAGCAATCTTCACTCCAGCTGAAGACTCGTCCAGACCGGCCTTCCTCATGATGCACTCTGCATATAGGTTAAATAGGCAGGGCGACAGTATGCAGCCTTGCCTCACCCCTTTCTCAATCGGAAACCAATCAGTAAGACCATGCCCAGTTCTGACTGTGGCCTCTTGCCCTTCATACAGGTTCCTGAGGAGACAGATGAGGTGAATTGGAACTCCCATCTCTCGGAGAGCTTGCCACAATCTGCTGTGATCTACGCAGTCAAACGCTTTCGCATAATCAATAAAGCAGAAGTAAATGGGTTTCTGGAACTCTCTTGCTTTTTCCATGATCCAGCGAAGGTTGGCAATTTGGTCTCTAGTTCCTCTGCCCTTGCGAAACCCAGCTTGCACGTCCGGAAGCTCCCGATCCACATACTGCTGCAGCCTACCTTGCAGGATTTTTAACATCACCTTGCTAGCATGCGAAATAAGCGCGATCGTGCGGTAGTTGGAACAATCTTTGGCACTGCCTTTCTTTGGAATGGGGATGTAAACTGACCTCCTCCAATCCTGTGGCCACTGCAGGGTTGTCCAAATCTTTTGACATAATGTATGCAGTGTGTTAACAGCGTCGTGGTTGAGGTTTTGAAGCAACTCAGCTGGAATACCATCAATTCCGCTTGCTTTGTTCTTAGCAAGGCTGGCTAAGGCCCATTCAACTTCACTCTTCAGGATGCCCGGCTCGAGATCAGTAATCACAACCGTCCTATGTTGGGATTGCACATCCGGGTCCTTCTTGTACAGTTCTTCTGTGTATTCCTGCCACCTCTTCTTTATCTCTGAGGCTTCAGTGAGGTCCTTGCCTCGTTTGTCCTTTATCACGCCCAGCTTAGCACAGAAGCTTCCTTTGATATCTTTGATTGTCTTATACAGAGCTCTTGTGTTTCTTAATTGACTGTTGTCCTCAACTGCTTGACACTGTATGTTCAGGAAGGCATTCTTATCTCTCCTTGCTATTTTCTGAAAATCCGCATTGAGAACCTTGTATTTTTCTATTTCCCCCATACCTTTTGCCATCCTCCTTTCCTCAGCTATTTGCAAAGCCTCTTTAGATAACCAGTTTGCTTTTTTGCATTTCTCTTTGCTTTGGAACTTCCTTAGTAGCAACTTCTTGTATTATATCACGAACATCAGTCCACATCTCTTCGGGCTCTTTGTCTTCTAGATCTAATTCTTGAAATCGATTCCTCACTTCCACAGCATATTCTAATGGAATCTGATCCAGATCATACCTGAAAGGCCTTCTAGTTTTCTGCGTTTTCCTCAATCGAAGCTTAATTTTGGCAACAAGAAGCTGATGATCGGTGCCACAATCGGCCCCAGGCCTTGTTTTTACTGCTTGTATAGCGCTTCTCCATCTCTGCCGGCAAATAATATAATCGATCTGATTCCTGTACAGACCGTCCGGTGAAATCCATGTGTACAGGCGCCTCTTGTGCTGTTGAAAATGAGTATTCGCTATGGTCAGGTTGTTTTCTTGACAGAACTCTACTAGCCTCTGCCCAGCTTCATTTGGCTCACCAAGACCGAACTTGCCTGTAATTCCGGATATTTCTTCACTCCCGACCTTAGCATTCCAGTCTCCTATGAGAAAAACGACGTCTGATGATGGGGTGCGGTCTAAAAGGCATTGTAGGTCCGCATAAAATCTCTCAACGTCAGCTTCTTCAGCAGCAGTGGTCGGTGCATAGACTTGGATAACTGTTATGTTGAAAGGGTGACCTTGGATCCGAAGTGAAATCATTCGGTCGTTTTTGGGGTTGTACCCTAGCACTGCTTTGCCCATTCTTCTGTTTACTATGAGAGCGACCCCATTCCTTCTCTTGGATTCGTGCCCACAATAAAAGACATAATGGTCGCCGGAGTTAAATTCTCCCATTCCGGTCCACTTGAGCTCGCTGATACCCAAGATATCAATGTTCAATCTGTCCATTTCTCGCTTGACGATATCCAGTTTACCTTGCGTCATAGATCTTACATTCCATGTTGCTATGTGATATATCTCCTTGCAACATCGGACTTTCCGGTCGCTTCCCGACACATCCACAACTGAGCGTCCTTTTGGCTTTAGCCCAGCCGCTTCATTCGTCCTGGAGCTACTAGGAATCGCCCTTTGTTCATCCCCAGTAACATGTGGGACGCCTTCCAACCTGGGGGGCTCATCTTCCGGCGCCATATCGATAATGGTATTGTGACTGGCCATAGGGTTTTCTTGGCAGGAAATACTGGAGTGGGTTGCCATTACCTTCTCCAGTGAATCACATTTTGTCAGAACTCTCTGCCGTGACCTGTCTATCTTGGGTGGCCCTACACAGCAGAGCTCACGACTTCATCGAGTTTCGCAAGCCCCTCCGCCACGACAAGGCAGTGATCCATGAAGGGGCATGAGCAAGTTAGGCATGTCCAAATAGATTCTACATGAAAAGTTTTAATAATAGTAACCTTCCAGAGAAAGGATAGTAATTGCAAACAGAGCACTTATTGAACTATGCGTAAGTTGTGATCTAGAAACAGAGAGCATTAAACCAGCACCTCACGTTCTCCTACCTGAAAATGGCACAGGTCTATAGTTTTCTCTTTTCACCATTGCTTTTTTTCTGTGTTGTGCTGCATGTAACAAACTGTGCACAAGTTCAGAGCTTTGCGGAGCACTGTAACTATCATCAAGGCTGTCATACCCTTCAGTGTCAATGAGAAGCACGACAGGTCTTTATGAATTGTTCATCAAAATCAAGGGTGACTGCCGCTAATCCAACCACAAAGTGACCAGTCTCCATCAGGCCACTTCGGGTTGCACAGGCACACAGTGGTTGCCCTAATTCTCTCTCTAAATCCCTTTTTCCATACCAGGTCTTGGAGCCATTGAGGGTGTAAGTGCGTGCAGCAGGGTCGTGGCGGGCGCGGGTTTCCATGCCCCCCGGGTTGCTGCCGTGATTGGGCTCGGTGAGGCCGAAGCAGCCCAGCAGTTCTCCCTGGGCCAAGCGGGGCAGGTACCGCTGCTTCTGCTCCTCTGTGCCAAACAGGTAGATGGGCAGCATCACCAGCGAGGATTGTACGCTCATGGTCGACCGGTACCCACTGTCCACCCTGTGCAGCACACCGGCAGGCTACTCAGGAAGGATAGTTTTTACAAGAGGTGGTACAAAAGCAAAGATACTACGGGCGAAACACTCGTGACTAGACATGAAGGCAAACACAAAAGTAACCTTCTGCCTTCGTTAAAACGGACAGCATCAATGTGTGATCACAACGGTGTTGACTGTCAACTTTTTAATTGTGCAAGGGCACCTCTCGCCAAAGAGAGCCAACATAAGGTGACTGGCCAGCTGTGATAAGCTAGGCTGCCATTCAGTAAGCATGGAAGTGTCTGATTTATGTGAATTGAAGTTCAAGCCAATCACTGCAAGTAGTAGGAGAATATGTCTACTTAGGACAGGTAGTAACTGCGAATCCAGATCATGAAAGGCAAATAACTAGGAGAATAAGATTGGGATGGAACGCATTTGGCAAGTATTTGCAGATGATGACTAGCACCTTACCAGTATTGCTAAAGAGAAAGTATACAACAGTTGCATCTTACCTGTATTCTCCTATGGTGCTGAAATGTGGAGGCTAATGAAAAGGGTTCTAATAAAGTTGAGGACAACGCAGAGGGCTATAGAACAAAAAATGGTAGGAATAACAATAAGAGATAAGAAGCGTGCAGAGTGTGTCAGAGAAATAACTTGAGTTAATGACATTCTAGTGGAAATCAGGAAGAAGGAATAGGCATGGGCACGACATGTAGTGCGTAGAGAGGACAACCATGGGTCACTTAGGGTAAAAAATTGGATTCAAAAGGAAGGAAAGCGTAGCAGGGGGCGGCAGAAAGTTAGGTGGGCGGATGAGGTTAAGAAGTTCGCAGGGGGTCAAGTGGATGCAGCTAGCACAGAACCGGGTTAAGTGGAAGAGTATGAGAGAGACCTTGGCTCTGCACTGGGTATAGTCCAGCTGATAATGAATTTCTTGAGCCGTTAATGTTATTTTTGTGACACAGGGGGTTTAAGAATACACGTGCAAATTTGCAGATTTTTCTCTATACATTGCTGGCATAACTAGAACATAACGAAGGGAATACGCATGGTTCATGGTGTGACAACAATGATGCAACCACCTTGCGTCTTGCCTCTGCTATGATGACATACTCTCCCACCAAGATGCTCCACCAACTTCAGTTGCCAGTCTAGTGCGCTGGGAACAGTTTGTGGTGACCCAACAAGTTGACACAACACTTCTGAACTTCTGACTGCAAATGCTTCCACACTTGACCAGAGAGCTCATCCTCCCCAGTGCCATCCACAACACAGGAAGAGCGGCGCATACCTTTCCACCTCTCGTGCCGTGAGGCCATATGCCACGTAGGAGGTGCCTGCACAGCCATAGCCCTGCAACGTGCTTCCTAGGACACCCAGCTGGCCCAGTTCACGGATGATGTCGCGGTCGAATCTCTCATGCCGGTTGGCCAACAGCACGCGGGGCATTAGCCGGGCCTGGCAGTAGTCACGCACTGTGTCCCGCACCAGCCGCTCATCCTCCGTCAGCTGCTCCTCCAACAGGAAGGCATCGCGGTGGTCGAATTCTGCACTCCACCACCAGAGCTACTCTCTCACTGGTGACACAGACTCATCAACATCAGCTACAGTGTTGCAAGGCAACCACAAAATGTACTTGGAGACACAAGTCAACACAAGTTCAGCCAGCAACACACATTTGAGCTGCCATGCAATGTGTAAAGTGAAAGCCTAAATGACTTCAACTAGCAGAACACCCTGCTGCTTGCCCGTGGTCTGTCATACTGCAGCCCACCTTGCTCATTCACAGCACGTTTGAGAGCAGCACAATAAAGACATCCTATAGTGGGTGCAGTCAGTCCGATGGCGATGAATCCATCAGATAGTCTTTCAGCTCATGACAACCTCATAAAACCTGTTGACAAGCTTCTCATCACAGACCACATCTCTGCTCCTGAGGAACCCAAAGCAATGAGATTTTTTTTTCCTTTCATATCTGCCACTGTTGTACAATGCCAAACTGCCCAGAAGCTGAGACAGTTGCTCATATTATATTTGCAAATTTAACCTACGACCACATGCAGGTGACTCCTGAGAACATACAAGGAATGAAAAAATTTAGGGGCCCTTTAAAAACCATCTTAAAAGGGTGAAAGCTTTAATGGCTCCCGCCAGTGGCTACCCTTGCACATCCTCGTTTATGTATGTGCATTTTGCTACTCACACAATCACTACACCCTTAAAATATGTGTCTATTGTCTCATGCACACTTATTAGCTTACAGTCATAAGCTACCCCATTATGTGAAAGATGACCCACCCAACCCAGTTTACCAAAACTACACAAATGTGCCTGTGTGGTGTAGGGGCAGCGTGTGTGGATCCAAGGGTCCTGAAAGGCTGGACTTCAACTGCATCCCCCCCCCACCCCCAATCTCAAGAACAAAGCTTAAGTTGGCAGTGCCTGGCAACCTGACGTCAAGCAATCCTACAGCTAGTCAACGCATGACCACATGACTTCCCAGCTGCTACCTGCCAGAGCCGCGCTGTGAATTTTCACTCACAACGCTGATGCCAAATTTTCAGGAGAATGGTCTTTAACACTATTGCAGTAACAGTGAGAGTGCCCATTCACTCGCAGTAATGATATCAAGATTCCCGTGCATCTGAAGCAAATTACTGCCATAATGTATAGCACTGGTGATGCTGTGGGCACTGAAGTATATGCACCACTTGTGGTGGCCAGCTTCCCTCACTGCCACACCACAACTCCAATAGGTGATGCCAGCTGCAGTATTTTCAGCTTGGCAACTTGGACCTTTCATAGTTTGGCCTATGAGACATTAAAAATTCTGCTCTTTTTCAATTCTCAAAATTCGGGGGTTGACACACACAATGTAGTGATAATTATGCCAGTAAATGCAGCAGTTTCTGCCTATTTCTTACAGCATGTCACTTATTACGGTGTGCCCACAGCACATGTGAAGCAGACACATGGCAGAGGCATCTCAACTCACATTAGGAGAGCCAGGCAGAACTTGCATTCAGATGGAGGAGGACGCCCAGCAAAGCCTCCCAACGCTGCACACCACGCTTGCTAGACACTCTTGTCTCACGTGCAGCATAACATCTGCTGAAAAATAGCTGTTGCCATCCCCATGTGTGTCCCCAGTATGTCCTTGTAGCAATTTCAGGAGTGCAGTGTGAAACATACAACATGCTGCATGTTGTTGTCTTGCATGCTGTCTGGCATGCGTCAGTCGACACTGAAGGCAGCTGCAGCAATTCCCTATTCACAACTCTTTACCCTCAAGTGAGGTGAGCACCTGAACTAAGGTGAATTTCATTCTTGACACAAAAATGTAGATTTCTAGACTGTGGCAGCACCAGGAATTCTGAAACTGCCAAACCATACCTTACGACAGTTTCTGGTTTTAAGAAGCCTTGAAAAGCATTTCCAGAAATGAAGTTATTTGGGCAGGAGTGCAAGATCGCAGCAAGTTAAGTATACCGCTATGGTCAAGCAACTACTTCAACGAAAACAGATGCTTTCTGTTACCGACAATGAGTAAAGTAAGTCTATAATGATAATTTCAATTTTGTTTGTACCATGCCAAAATAGGCATCAGCAAACAGCTGTGTTTTCCTTTGGGGCATAAATACTGCTAAAGCATAAATAGACAACACTACCTATTCATTCATGCTACAGGGCTGCCATATAAAATTTATGCTTAACGATGCAAGAAAATTCTGGCCAAACAGAACGAAGTTACTGGAACAAAGTCCGCTGAGGTTTTTGCTTAAGCATCAAAGTGAATTATTATTTACGGAACATGTGATATGCTGCACCAAGTTCCCTTCATTAGTGCACCTCAAGAAATAAAGGCATCCACTAAACAGAACTAAAAAGAGGAATTCAGTCGACATTTATCATTTACAATAACAACCAGAGGTCACTCACGTTTTCCTGAGGATGCAGCCCGAGCTGAGAAGATAGAAGTCAAGGAAAAAGTCATACAACAGTGATACAATGTCCAGAGTTTTCATTTCTCTTGATGCATTTTTTTCAATTTTCCTAAGAAAATGTTCCTAATGAGCACCAGAGCGAAGTTCTCCAGGAATTGTGTTTCAATTGTGTTCTTTTTTAAGTTTCCACAGCACCAAATTGCACCTGGGGTATATTCTTTGCCTCCATCTTGCTCGCTTGCTTTTGCCCTTCCACTTGCTTGCCTCTGCTTCCTTTCTTTGCTTTGATGGTGCTAAGTCTGCTTTATTTTATTCTTACTAACATATACTGCAGGCCCATCTCAGGCCCATGCAGGAGTGGGAATAATGCAATCGAGAAAAAAATGGCAAGACAGACAAAATACATTTCGCTCACTCTTTATCATCAGGTGTGCAACACAACACAATATGATGTCACTTCACACAAAACAGCTACACTGTGTTGCGGTCCTGGATTTTTCTGGTGCACATTTCAACATTAGTACATACAATAATATTCTCCGGCAACTTATTCAGTAGGTGATTGTATTTGGGATCGAATAATACTTATGTATGTTAATGTAACTAATTCCCTGCTTTATTGTTTTGCTATGACTTATTCGTGATGAGTGTATGAAAGGCTCCCTAAGATAAATCCTGGGGTTTAGCTTGAAGTGGCCATGGTATAACCGGAAGACAAATTTCAATCTGGACGTTAGCCTGTCCTGTGAATAGAATTGTATCACATTCTTCCAGTGCTGACTCCAGATGACATCTCCATACTCTAGTTTAGGTCTCATAAGTGTTTTGTACGCACTTCTGCAGGGAAATTGAAGAGTCTCCTTCAGCGAAACTTTACACTGCGCAACGCACCTCACTTTAAGATGAAGGAGTCTCCTTCTAAGGAAGTTTCTTGTTAACACTAGTAAAGATAGCGTCAATATTAGGCTCGCAATTCAAGTTACTCATAGCACCTAAATATTTAACTTGATTTGTCTAAGCTATTGGATTATTGTCCAATGTGTAAATAAATTCTAGTGGCTACCATTTATTAGTTCAACAAATACTGACAGTTTTTGATGATTTAGTATTGGCCCCCATTTTAAGCACCATGCTTGGATTGCCACCAAATAAGTTTAGGTTATTCTGGTGCTGCCTGGAATTCATATTTGAGTAAATAACACAGTCGTCAGCGAAAAGAATAATTTGTACTGGGAATTCAACACAGGAATGATTCCTCATCAGCAGCAGCAGCTAGATTACTCCCATTGCAGGGTGAAGGCCTCTCCCACGTTACTCCAACTAACCCGATCCTGTGCTAGCTGCATCCACTTGACCCCTGTTAACTCCTTAACCTCATCCAACCACCTAATTTTCTGTTGCCCCTTGCTATGCTTTCCTTCCCCTGGAATCCCATTTGTTACCCTAAGCGACCATCGGTTATCCTCTTTTCGCACTACATGCCCTGCCCATGCCTATTTCTTCTTTTGACTTCAACTAGAATGTCATTAACTCGAGTTATTTCTTTGACCAATTCTGAACACTTCTTATCTCTTAACGTTACTCCTACCATCTTCCATTCCATAGATTTCTGTGTTGTCTTCGGGAATGAATATCATTTATATAAACTAAGAATAGAAAATAGAAGGGGCCTGAGAAATGAACCCTGTCGTGCTCCAAAGAAAACACCCAAATCACAAGAAATGTGGCTATTCATGTAGTTGGTTATCCATAAAATTAAATTTCCTTTAATTCCAAATGCTGCAAGCATAATTAAATCTTCATGAGAAACTATGTAAAACATTTTTATAAAATAAAAAACATTAGCATCTATTTTGCTTCCAGTGATAAATGTATCAGACAGGTCGCTAGTAAGTTCGGCTAGTTGGGTTACAGTTAACAGTCCAGACCTAAAGCCACGCTGCAATTCATCATAAAAAAAGACTGGCGTTCGATTGCGATATAACAAATATATGCTCTAGTACTGTATAAGTGCTCGTCAACGAAACTGGCTTGTATTTGTTTACCTCAAAATGGGGGTCTCATCTGCATACAGGAATATTTTGTGCCTTGCGCTAGTCATTGGAAATCGCTGATATTTTTAAGAAATGAACAAAAATATGATGCAGACATTTCAGCACTACTGACACATATTTTTCCAGAAAAGCATTTGATATGTTGTTGGGGCCCGACGATTTCTTAACATCCAGTCTGTTCAACAGCGAAGAGACACCTGCTTTACTTATGGCTACATGAGAAATGGGATCAAAAAGATACGATGACAGCTGCGCAGGGGGTGAAGCTACATGAAGACAGATGTAAAAAAGCCACTGAACTTTTCACAATAACTGTGTCATCACCAGTGCTTTTGTCAAATGTTTTTGCAGAAACACCACTATTTTGCCTTCGACAAATACTGCCAAAATGTTTGGGCGTCATTATCCCTGAATGTCGATAATGTAACTGAAAAGTTAGTTTTAGCTGTGTGCATTTTTTGCTTCAAAGAATTAACAAGGTTCACAATGACGTGTTTCTTCCCTTGTTTACACAGCATTATGTCATAAATTAATGTCTCGTGCATCCATGGATATTATCTGTTCATTCATTTTTTTCTTCATGGGAATATAGCGGTCTTCGCAAAAGGTTGGCTGGTGTAGGATTGTCAATCCAGTTTAGGGAAACACGTACAGCAGATTAGCCCTAGTGTTATGCCTATATTGCTTCAAGGATTTTGTTTCTTTTCTTATATGCATCATTCTAGTAGCTAACTGCACCATACAAGGCAGAATGAAGTAAAAAGGCTTGAAACTTACAAAACTGGACACATACAGCAGTTTTGTGTATGCAGCTTAGAATTTCCACTAAAACAGTGAGGCAAGCACAATCTGAAGCATTCGAAAGGTCACCAGCTGATAAAATGAGAATTTGCAAAGGAATAATTATTGAGATATTGCAGGAAAGAAATGTTTTTACGAATTTTACATATGCCAGCAGTTCAAAGCAAACAAGCTAGACTATGAGCCCCGCCTCATTTGGCAATGAGCAGGTACATTTCACGGGATATTTGAAATGCTTTAGGTGCTCATTTTAGCCTGTTGTTACAGACGTCCCTTCTTAAAATGCGGTATTAACTTTTTGGCGGCAAAATTTATAAAAGGAACTTTTTTTTTACTGATCTTGCTTTGGCGAGCTCTTTGCACTGCGAGGTGCTCAAGGGTCTTTCAGTGACCCAAGTGAGTCTCATGTGCATCTTTCATTGAATGTTAGTACCAGTGGCCATAACAGCATGCATACCAAAGCTAATGCAACAATACTAAGTCAAGTAACTTCCTAGTTGACACTTTTTAAACATACTTACATGGTCATGCTAATTAAGCTGCTCATTATGCATTTAGTGATGAGCTACACATACAAGATCAGCACAGCCTCACGAATCACACACCAGGCTCATATTTGCATCTGAGCAGGGCTCATATTCTAAATTTGCGTCGTTTTCACCCTCACCTTGAGTCATCTGATTGGTAGAAACACCAGACTCCGGTGTCAGTTTGGTTGCCAGTTCCAGCGCTTGTACTAATCAGATGAGGGTAAAAATTACACAAATTTAGAATACAGACCCTGGTGAACAACCATCCTTGACCTGCAGCTTAAGCAACTTACATGTTCAGAACCTTGGTAATTTATTATCCCTCTATCCACAAATTCACTGCCACACGCACGCACGCACGCACGCACGCGCACACACACACACACACACACAC
>JAJIZL010054011.1:0-18724 GCA_023969395.1 Amblyomma maculatum | reverse complement strand
CGGAACACAGTCGTTACAGTGTCCATATACGCTATCAATAGGCTAATAATAGGTATAAATACGTTCTATGTAAATACATTCTATTCAATCACGGTGGCCAATTGTCGGAAGGGAGATCATACATAGATCATACGTGTTCTAAAGACTTTCTTTTGATGATCGATAGCTTCTATGATCATATTGTCTAAAGACATCGCATAAAATGATCATAGACATTTTTGTAAGGGATATACGGCAAGTAAAAGCTTTGCGGTTAAGAGGGCAAGCGGTAAAAATTATAATCAGCCCGAAAACATACCAACAGCTTCTACAGTAATACACCAAGCTGCCTCTCATTTATTTTCGATCAGCCTTGTATAGCGCAATCTGCAACCTTATTAATTAGCTGAAACTTACTGCTAAACACCCCACCTTATTTTCTGTCGCTTCCTGCAGAGCGTAGCCCTTCTGATGAACTCTCTATACTTCTTCACGAAACTCTTGTTTGTCTACTTGCTGCTTTACATGGAGTCATTAGGCACATCACTTACTAACTTTAGCGATAGAATTAGCACGCCTCTCCTTACTTGAAAAAATTCATTTTTCACTTTAATTTCCTGTCTTTGTGTCCCGTAACAATGCATGTATCATCTTCCTAGCCCTACTCACTATGTTGTCAGAAATTTAATTTCAATCCCATTTTTCTCCCAATTTCCTGCCACATTCTTGAAAGCTGGCAAGTGAGAGAGTGTACTTACTTCCTTCTTTAGGTCGTCTTCGAGCCCCTGTATCGACGTGTTATAGCAGCCATCTACACTCAGTAGTACTTCAGTTCAGTTCAGTCGTTCAGTCGTGTCCGACTCTTCGTGACCCTATGGACCATGTCACGCCACGCTTTCCGGTCTCTAACTATCTTCCTAACATCACATAACTTCATCTGCAGTGCCTCGAGGATGCCATTTAACCATCGCGTTCGCTGCCTACCCCTTCTCCGGCGACCCTCAACCTTTCCCAACATCAAATCTTTCTTCAGTGACTCCTCTCTTCTCATCACATGACCAAAGTAGCTGAGCTTTGACTTTAGAATTTGACCCTCCAATGAGCAGTCAGGGTTTATGGTCGACAATATCGACTGATTTGATCTTCTGGCAGTCCAAGGAACTCTGAAGAGTCTTCGCCAGCACCACAATTCAAACGTGTCAATTCTTCGGCGGTCAGCCTTTTTCACAGTCCAACTCTCGCATCCATACATCACAAATGGAAAGACCATAGCACGAGTTATACGGATCTTGGTTGGCAGACTAATGTCTCTGCTCTTTACTAGGCGGTCAAGGCTACACATGGCTCTCTTTCCCAGAAGCAGGCGTCTCCTAATTTCATGGCTGCAGTCTCCTTCCGAGGTAATCTTGGAGCCCAAGAAGAGAAAATCTGTCACAGCTTCCACTTCTTGTTCCTTGATGCTCCAGTACTTGATAGGGCAAGACGCCATGATCTTTGTCTTTTTAATGTTCAGTTTAAGCCCAAACTTCTCACTCTCTTCTTGTATGCGCATCAGAAGTCTCTTGATTTCCACTTCACTTTCTGCCATTAAAGTGGTATCATCCGCATATCTAAGGTTGGTACGCTTTCCAGCAGTACTCACGTTTGCCCAAAACTTTATAAGTGTTCTAATCACCTCACAATACTTACCTAGTCCAGCCCCTGGCGATTATGGCTGATTTTTCTTTCGAAAATTATAATCTCACACTCATCTATATTACCAGACTTCTACTTATTGACAAGAATGTAAGGATATAACTCAATAAGGATATAGATAGTAATATAAAGGAATTCCATAACGTCAGTGAAAGTGTCGCAGGCATCGTAATTAAACATTATAGGCGGCATAGACTGAAGGTTGTACAGCCCTACGAATATACATATAGTCAAGGCAGGCAGGCAGTTTGGAGCTTCTAAGAATACGTAGAATTGGCAACGCGGAAAGGTAAGACGCAGTATACTTTACTAATGGGCGACTTCAGTGCTAAGGTAGGAAAAAAAGCAGGCAGGAAACCATACTGTGCGCAATTAGGCCATTGTGTTAAGGAATAGCAGGGGGAGGTAATGGTTTACTTTGCGGAACTAAATAATTTACGAATCATGAATACCTTTTTCAGCAAACGGAGGAACTGGAAGTGGACGCGTAAAATCCTGACGGGAAACTAAAAATGAAATTAACTTCGTACTCTGTTTCAACCACGCCATTAAGCAGAATGTAGAGATAGCCAGGAAAGGCGATCTATCTATCCCGTCCATCCCGTTCGCATCTATTCCGTTCTCTTATCGCAAACTTTTCCATGTGCTTTGTTAATAAGGTTTCATCCTCCAAATTACTGGACGAGATCCGGCCCCCCGGTACGGTCGTTCTTCCCTGCCTTGTTTTCTCTTCATTTCATCGTTGTAAAACCAACCGAAAATCTCGGTCTTTTTCCGAACGATTCAATTGCGCTTTTCACTTACACTGCCCCACTGGATAAAGGATACAAGCTCTGGAAAACATATATCTGCGTTCTTCGGCACATATGTTGCTCGCTGCAGGACATGAACCAGTCATGTTTGGTCACCGTGATTGCGGTAGCTTTTTTTCGCGAACAGCGTACGCCGAATTGAACAGCCGACTTCGTCCTCGCTGTGGTATGTGTACACAAGGCAACGTGTGGATGTGGCAAACTAAAAAAGAACTAAATTGCTGTAGAGCCGTAGTTAAGTGAACGTAGCTGGCTTACCACTAAATATGGCAGATCTAATATGTTAGGCACATTAGAAACCTAATTTATTCTTGTTACCGGAACCCGGAAGCTGGGAAGCAACTTTTGAATTTGCACTAAAGCGCTAATATTTACATAGCTTTTCTAGCTAGTTAGCTTTGGCTAATTAGTGGAGCATTAGAATCACGTACGAAACCGAATAAAAAGTGTTTCTCAATTACATGAAATAACTTGCAAACTACTATGTAAACCGTAATTTGAAGAGTAGAGCGCGATAACGCCTGAGGACCTCAACTCGACATGGGCTATATAGCATTCACTTTGAAGCGCCTTTCTTTTAAATCTTTACTTCGTGAAGCAACCCACCACGCCCTGTGCCGCTCGCGACAGGGAGAATATAATTTTCCTCAACTTTTTTCAAGGCCAGTACCGACAAGCTCTTTCATGCGCAATCCGCCATGAATACCGGTTCGGGGCACTATGCGTTGACGAGGCGCTTTCGCCATCCCTTACACATCCGCCTTCGTTATTTCCACCCCACAGTTGGTCCTTCACTCCGCGGCTAATACTTGATGGCATTGGTGCAGATCAATCCACACTGGCGATAATTCCTGTTATGCCTACGGGTGGCTGTATATGATGAGAGATTTGGCAGACATTTTAAAAAAATTCATCATGTGGCCGCTGAACCTGCGTTCTGTTGGGTTGGTCTCCGTACTAATTGGAAAAAGGAGAGCGGGTAAAGTGTTCGCTGCATTTTACTACCAGCAGAGGGCGGTGACAGCACGACTGCTGCGCGCCGACAAGAATGAATAGAAAGCCGCTTCGAAGTGGATGCTGGATGGCCCATGTCGAGATCCGTGGAGTTTCTCAGCCAATTGCGCTATGCACACGGTAAATAAAGGATTACTAACCAGTTTGTAATTTTCCACCCTACTTTGCCGCAAATACGCTATTCTTGTTGACGTTTCGAATTGAAATGCTTCCGTTGAGTAGACGTGCGACAGCAGCCTGTCACGTAAGGGATTATATTTCGAAACCCTTCCTTCTACTATCATTTTTCAACAGAGTGTGAGTTTTTTATCGCGTTAGTGCTATATATCGTCACTTCTTCGAGGTTTCCCAGATGTTGTGAGGTCACAATATCGTCGGCCAATCGGAAGTTTCTTATCACAGCTTTGGGGTGCTGCTGAAGTTACGCTATGCAGCTCTCGCGAAAACATTGGGCTAACAATGGATCGGGCTAACAATATATACCGAATGAATCAATATATAACAATGTAACTACGGTAGACAGCCGTAAATATTACGGGGCACCCGTTACAAAACTTGCGTAATCGCCGTTCTTTCCAAGTCTCTACTGGATCTCAGTATCGAGGCTTCCTGCAAGTTTGTAATGTACGCGCAAACCGGAATTCCGTGAATTCGTTCTGCCCTAACCCCCGGAATTAAAACTTTCGGCATACACACTGCGCGAAGCGAAAACTAATGCCGAACTGAAGCGGCGTCCACTTTTTCGGAAGTTGTTATTATTCAATTAGTAAATTAATTATTTTTTGGCCCCTGCTCTGAATCAGCACTTAAGACAGAAAAATGCAGCAGCAGGAAATTATAACGAATGGATACCGAATCAAATAAAGCCAAGTGTTCGGAAGAGCGCCTTCGTTCTTGCTTTGTGTATTTTAACAAAATTTTATTCGTCATTATTTTTCTTATTGGGCCTTTTGCCATGGATAGGCGCACAAAACCTCCCCAGTGTATGCCCGTCAACAAACTGTAGCAAATGAATCCCGTGACGGGAGCAAATAACGTTAACGATTCACGCACTTGACGCAGAGCTTAAGCGTCCCGTAATAGGTCACCTTGATATGCTTTAGCAAATTTTCTGAGCCCGTATATCACGGGTGATACAAAGGCTTGATATCAAAAGATGACCTGTACGCCATTTTTAATCTTATTGGCCACCTTCGAACTTTTGAGACATTGAAGACTCGTCGCATGTTGCCAAATAATGAGCGGCTAGCCAATGTTCCAACTGTGGCTAGCATTGAAAATAGCTTCACGGAATTGTCATCGACATCTAGAAAGTACTTTGCGGGGAACTACAGTGGTTGGGGCCGTGTGCCCGGTATCCACCATTCCTGCCTGCAGATGTTACCGTTCGTCGAGAGGCTCCCTTGATGCCCGGGATGAACTCCATCAATGCGACACAGCGACACCTACAGCCTAACGTCAATGGTCGATAGCTATAATTAATTATCCGTCTCGCTACGAATCCCGTACGGATCACTACTCGCAGCACTACGAGCTCTGTTATGAGATCAGTGAGTCACCACCACCTGCCCGCTCTAATTACCGGCGTCCAACCCGAAGACCTGCAGATACCTTCGATTATCAAATCTCTACTGCCTCTACGGAGGCTTCCAGGGAACAAGGATTTCGTCGCACTGCTCCCGTGTTCTACCGTTGCAGCATTGAGGGGTACATCGCTGGCTACTGCCGCAGTTGCCCATTAAACTGCTACGATCGCCCCGTCAACAAAGCTTAGCCGGATACCATTTGTAGAAAATGGAGGATACACGAGTCGCAAACGCTGCACATAGGGGGGCACCAGAAGAGCGCAGGAAGAAGAAACGACAACACAAACGGCTTCCTGGAATTGGTCCGCACTTCGAACGCGCAAGCGAAACCCGAGCCGAAGCTGCAGATGGCCCGCTCCTGCCCCGCGATGACCAGCATGCCGAAGTCGCAGCAGAAAGCTCTCTCCCTCTCCCCCTTTCCTCCTTTCATGTTTCTCTCCTCTCCAGTGCTGTCCGAACTCTTGTAAAACAAACCCAGTCTCTTAACCGTTACCGATCGTGTGTGTGTCGTTCTTTTGAGGCTCCTGCGTGCGCGGCCCTGCCGCCCGAACGAGTAACGCGCATTAAAGGAGAATCGTGTCGCGACCTTGCTAGCATCGCTCCGTGGTGCACGCTGTACAGTGAGACTAACCTAACAAAGAAAAACTACGAACTCTACACCATTGTTTTACGGTTCTTTCTGGCAATGACCTCCACCTTTACACGCTTTTCCGCAGACCGAGGCACTACATAGTCATTCTCCGGTTTCCGACTGCAGCTTCTCACTACCGGCTGCGTCTTTTGCGTGCCGCCTTTCGTCACCATGACCACGGCGGCGGTATGTACTCAGTCAAAAAACTACGGAACGGTTTCTATTGTTACGACGGAATTTCTGGCGGTTTTTGACAAAAAACCTGTTGTGACAACAATCCTTTCTACAGTAACATCAGAGCTTTCTATAGTTACAACAGAACAATACCACGAAACTACAGACAAAAGAAAAATACTACACAAAAACTTACAGAACTACAGGAAATTCTGTCGTGTATTTCAGAACTGCGGAATATTCTGTCGTATTTTTGGCATGGTTCTGGCCGGAGACTATAGTGAGCGCGGCCGCTCGAGCTTAGGCCGTTGGAGACTGTGTGCTGCTGTTAGAAATTCCCCCATTTGTTATAATGTTAAAGAACGCTGCTTCTTTGTTTGTTGATGGTATAGCGAAAATGGCTTTAGTGGATAAGGGTTCATCCATTTCTGTTATGAGTTCATTTTTAAGAAGCACTTAGGACGCAATGTTATGTTCATATGGGACCGAAATATGAATTTTTATGGTGCGGGTGGGGAATTCTTGTGCCCTCTGAGAATGTGTAGGGCTAGAATGTTCCTCGGCGGGACGTTATTCACATCGGAATCTGCAGTGCTTTCGCGATGTACGCATGAGGTAATTCTCGGTATTGGTTTCTTCAGAATGTGTTTTGCTACTGTAAATTTTCGTTCCAGAGATTTCTGCATGGACGTTTCCCTTTCATCTGGACTCTTAGAGGAGTGCCCAAAGTAGGAGGGTGTTTTTAGCGTGTACCTAGATATCAACGTACCAGCCGTTTTTATGATTTGGGTCCTCGCTTTTTGTCCCAGTCCTGCTTCCGCCACCTTCGCTGCTACGGTGGCGCCGCTTAATTGCAAGCGCGTCTAGAAACTCATTGTTGTTCCACACTGCGTGCAGGGTAGCTCACGCCGGTGGCCCATCAATTGCTCTTCACAAACGGAGATTTTGCCCGTAAATTTAAAATTGCCACGTATAGCCAAGATGATGCTTACCATGGGTGGTTTTGATAAAAGCGATTTATGGATACTATCCTATGTGGCCTAAAATAGCATATATGTAGGTGCTACCTCGATGACCTCATTTTTTGCCGGACATTCCAAGAGCGCAATGAACCTCTGGTGCTTGTAATAGACAGCCTGAAGAACGCTGGGCCTGTACTGAATGCGAAGATGTTTCGCTGTGGTGAATGGCAGACTTTGCTTCTTGGCCCCCTTGTTCGTCGTGAGGGCGACAGACCTCACCCACAGAAGACCACGGTAGTTGCGTCAATTCCAACACTTCAGGAAGTAAAGGATGTTCAAAATTTCCTCATCGCTATTTGTGGATGGCAACAGGCTTTCTAAATTCGAATATATGATTTTCGCGAAGCTGTTCTTAAGTCGGGGGCTGTAACTTCCATTGTCTACAGTGAAACTTCGCTTGAGCGAACTTCAATGGACCTTCAGAAAATTTTTGTTCAAGTGAAAGTTCGCTGAAATGAAATACATGCGTCGAAGAATTAATTCCATTAATTCCAAGAAACATCCGGGGTTGGAATCATATCTCAACCCAATTTCAATTTGTCCCTGCACTCATTTGCAAGCAAGGAATGCAATAAGCTTTAAAAGAGCCAAATGTTGGACTAGTTCAAGTTCTGACATCACGAGTATAACGTTTAACGCAAAACGACAGGACGACAGAAAGGCACGATGACCAGCGCCCACGACAGGACGAAAACAGACTGTGTTCGTCCTTTCTTTCTGTCGTCCTGCCGTTGTGCAGTAAATACTATACTCTTAAAGCAACAAGCTTTTTCAGCACATTTGAACTTAGGACTGCAGTGGTCTTGACCTCAGTCACTGTGTGCAAACTCCCGTGAACCTCGTTCGGCACAGAAGTCTGCTAGAGAGCATAGGTATTAATTTCCTCCAAGCCGATTATTCCTTCAGCAGGTCCCGATTAACCAGCGTGCATACATACGCCTTTCTTTGAGCTAAGAGGCTTTGTAGGGCTGACGTTCTGGCTATCGGTGGCTATGACTGTGGATCCAAACTTCCCCGCACGTCTCCAGCACTCGCGCGCAGTCCTTGCTGGCTCGCGCCCAGCTCGGCGGGACCGACGCTACAGACACGGCAGATGCACGGGCAGTCTCAGGGGAAAAAGGGGCTTATCCAATTAAGCATGCTAGGCTAGCTAGCGATTTCGCTAGCAACAAGTTTGTTTGTTTAGCCAGTTCAGCTTAGAACTAAATGACGGCCAGTTTTCGTCACGTGGTTATAAAAGGTGTCTCAACGTACCAAATATTCAGCGAAAAGTACATGTTGTTCTGGACAAAATGCTTAGTATGAGGTGAACGACACAGGATGACGCTCGAGAAAATATTCATAGAACTGAAATCAGCAACTATTAATTTCGTAAAATAAAAGACGTTTGCAAAGCGTTCATTTGAGCTTCGGCGGAAGAATTAGGTAAACTTCGTACAACTGAATACTTCGTTTAGATGACGTTCGTTAAAGTGGTATTTTACTGTACTTTGCCTCGACTTAATGAAACATCGGCCTGGAGGGCCGGTCAGCATTGTCCAGTCTATGCGTGGAATGTACGCTTTTACAATACTGCAGTGATGCATTGCATCAGTTACCATAAATCGAATTGATCGCGCAAAGACCTTTTATTGGGTGTGCATTAATTTCTGTTTTTAAAACCAATACCATTTTTGATGTATTCTTTCTACTTGAATGCGCCTTTATTACAAAAACTACTCCAAACACATGGCTGTAAATGACTCTCTTACCACTAGCCCCCATTCATTCCTCTCTGAACCAATGTTCATTATCTGCGCTCTTGCTTACGTCCCTATGAAAGACGCTTTGAATAAGAGTGCAGTTAGTAGGTAACAAACTGAAGGTATTAGCTTGTAAGGATCACTTTGCGCTTTTATGCTTTGGGAAGACAAGGCTCGCCGAAGTCGTTCGCCTAAAGAAGGATTCGGTTTAGTGTTAGGGGCTCGGCTATCTCGTTTCTTAAAGCTGTAGGTATGGGTTCTATACCTAGGGATGGACAGCTGCTGCATATGCCACCCCGTCGGAAAAAATTGCAAAATGGTTTCTGTTGTCACACCCAAATTTCTGTGTGATTTTTCAGCATGAACTTGTGGTGACAACACAAATGTCTGCAGTAACACCATAATCTTCTATAGTTACAACATAAAAGTACTGCAGAACTACTTTCTACACATAGCTACGACCGAAAAAACTACAGAACTAAATTAAAGTAATAAAACACGGCAGAATATTTTGTCGTATTTTGGACACAGGTATGTATTCGGCTTCGACTGGGCGGTGTGACGTCGACATGAATGCAACCCACCTACAAATAGCTGCTCCGAACGTACGAGTGAATATTGGAAAACGTACTTTGGTGCCTTGGTTCCATAACCGCTGTCGTCGATGTCTGAAGAATTAGCGGCCTCTTTTATATGGGCGAAAACTGCAACAGGTGAGGCGTCTTGTTCATGACCCTTTGTCGATTATTTTCCCCACCTGTGTTCGGCAGCGCATGCCTTGAGGCGGCGGTCGCGCGCTGAAGTTGCTCCGAAGTGTAGAATATCCTTTACCTCCAAGCTCATTTCAGTATCTGTAACCATAATGCCCATTACTAGAAAGATAGCATGTTGACTCACCAGCGCTACGCCCGTATTTTTGTCAACCGCAGATTCTCCACTCTTGTCAGCAATCAGCAACTACAAGATCATCCTCGCTACTAAAACTTATTATATACTCCAAACTATTTATTGCATAAGGATTTATGTATAGCATAATGACAGAGTGCTTATGTTTGTGTGGGACTATGTGGGAGTCGTCGTTTTAATCTTTGAGGTGAGATAACTTTTCTTCCAAGTGCCAGTATATCCAACATACTGTTGAACGGTTCATGTCTTTCAACCATTAGTACACACATTCTTGCAGGAAAAGTTTTTTACTACTTTTGCCGGCCTTCATTGAATATTTCATATTACTTAGCGTGTGTTTTTGTGAAATTTAATGCAGAAGGTTCATTCGGCTGTTCGTATAATGCTAGTACGTTTGTCACCTTAGTTCCTTTTTAAGTTTCAAAAAATGTTTCTAAAAAATTTAGTTTGCTCTTTTTTCTTCAATGATATATAACTTGGAGCATTTTGCTTCATCCTTACGTGACGTACTCCTACGAGTGGTTAAAACGCTTTTAGCGCCATGTGCAAAGAACTTCTATGTAAACTACACATGAGAGATCGCCCAGAAAAACATGGTTAGGCAGACGGGATTTTGCGTTTCCGGTCAATTCTCGCCATTCCAGAGTTTAAAAAAATTCGACAATTCTTTCATTAGTTGCAAAGACGCAATATTTTTCTGGGATATCTAGAAGTGACACTGAAAGGGAAGCTTAATTGGACAATTCCTTGCGATGCATCTCCACTCTACAATTTGCTAACGAAAACTTGACATAGCCTTTCAAACTAGCCTACTCATTCACTCGAAAAGACAAATGATAAACCTTTATTTCATAGCATCCTGCAGAAGTAAATGTATCCAGATAACTTTTATTAATGGCATTTATATTAGGATACTGACTTTTCAATATAGCCGCATTTCTTTTTGGGCATGTGCTCAGCACTGGGTATTTTGTAGTGCGTTTTTACCTTGTTGTGCCATATTCTCAATCTTGCTCACCTGTAACCTCTGTCCTAAATATTTCCAATATTCTTCCATATGCACCATTAATGTGAAAAACACCGTTTTGGAAAAAATTCGATCGATACACTTCAGGCTTCTTACTTGCGAGAAGGCGAAAGCAATTTGTGATGGCGATGTTTCTTTCTTTAAACTTCTTTCTGCTAGATATTTCAGCTGTGTGTCACGTTATTCACGAAGATCAGCGCACGTTTAGAAATTCAATATGCAATAGGAATATAGAAATTATTTGGAGCAGTAAGCGCTGCTCACTTGAGCTCCATTCTTTGGTTACTGTACCTCTCCCGCGTCTTCGCATACTGTCGACGCGCTTTCTCATCTATGCATGATGCTTCGAGTTGAAGGGACTTTTGGCCACGACTCTGTAGTGACGCAACGCAATATTCAGGCGGAAACACAGGTGTGAAAAGCGAGTTCAATTCGTGGCGACGCACCGTTGCCAACAGCACCACCGTCTGATCGAAGATTGCCGCCTTGGTCCAACAGGTTAAAAGTCAACGGCTAACTTCAAGTGATAATCGCCTCGGCGGGCGGCTGGAGCAAATGCGAAGACCGAAAAGTTATGGCAATGTCAAAGCTTTCTTTGTGGTGCCGTGAAGGTACCGAAACGTCTGGACCCGTCTGTAAGGTCGTCAACAGCGCATGCTTGCTCGGGCTTTCTTTATGTGTGTTTGTGTGTTTCCTCCCGTTTTGGGAGAGCTGGCCCGCGCGCGGGCGGAGCGGCGCCCGTGCCCAGGAGGGGGGGAACTTTTTCTTGTTTTCGGCTACAGTGTGAAGTGTCCCTGCGTGTGCGCGTTGTCTGTCTAATGTCTTTCTTGAGGGGCGGGGGGTCTCGCGCATTGAAAGGCGTTCGGCCGTTCTGTGTTTGGCCTGTTGGTTAGCGCGCGAGGCTCCGAACGCTGCCGGTGGACCCCGTCGAGCGCCCTCTGGGTGATTTACGGTGTTGTTTTAATTTTGTATGTGTAAGAAGCGGTCGTAAATCTCGTGCGCATCCTCGAGAGTGGTGGAAAGGCCGGGGTTGAGACGCTTCGGGGAACTCTAGCTCGGCTACGATTTTCCATTATTCTGTGTGAACTGGGGGGACACCAAGGACGTTTTCACGAAAAAGTGAGACCGCGCGAAAACGACGACTTGCGAGGGGTAGCCGGGAAGTTGCGGCCCGAGCGAGAGAGAAGACGGACGTTCTCCTGTACGTTCGCTTGGGACGACGGACTGTCCTAAGCCGGAGGGCGACCCAACTCAGTGTCTTATATGTTCTTTATTTCGACTGTGCTGTGTTTGTTCATCCATCCGACCTATTATTTTAAATAAATCAGTTTGTTAATTTAATTCGGCCCATTGCAATTATTTCGGCGAAGCAAGGAGACGGAACCATAACCAACAAGAAGAAGAAAAAAAAAAAAGGAACTTCTAGAAAGCACCAAAAAGAAGTTTACTCCGTCCAACCGAACCTGCCAGTGCCGCGACACGAGGCAGCGTGTGCCGGAAAATGAGTGTCGGTAAAATACGTTAACATTGCTTTTTCGCATACAGGCATGACCTTAGATACAGGACTGTCATAATGAATAAATCATTGGGATTGTTGGCTATGGCTTGATTGATTTTCATCAATGACCTACCGTTAAGCATCACCTTAACACTCAAAATGTTTGCTGACGATTGCGTCATTTATCGCAAAATCCGCTCTGCTAATGACCACATCATCCTTCAAGAAGATCTACAACGCATTAATAACTGGTGCGCATCATGGCAAATGTACCTTAACACTGATAAATGCCAATTAATGACATTCATCCGTAAACAGACTATTCACCGTTTCACTTACTTGCTTAATCCCAGTCCAGTCACCCTTGCGTCCTCATACAAGTACCTTGGCGTGCACTTTTTACCAAATCTCTCATGGAAGACGCACATAGAAAAAATTACTGCCAAAGCTAACCGTAAATTAGGTTATTTAAAACGTAACCTCAGAGGTGCACCTTCTTCCACGCGGCAGTTGGCATATCAAACATTTGTTCGCCCACAACTTGAATACGCATCTTCCATTTGGTCACCCCACCAACATTACTTAGTTCATTCCCTAGAGCGCGTACAAAATCTGTGCCGCTCGTTTCATTTCTCTAAACTATTGCCGACATTCCAGTATAACTAACATTAAGGCGTCGTTATCCCTTCCATCCTTAGAATCTCGCAGAACAATAGCACTTATCTGTCTCTTCCATAAAATTGTTTATAGCCATTATTCCTTCACACTACCTCTCACAAAACCGGCCCGCACATCTCACCGATTGCATAATCACCTTAGTTAATTTTAAACGCCTTTCGGGAAGAACCACTGCATTCAACTCATCAGCCCTGCCCCATGCCATGATTTATTGGAATAGCCTTCCTGATAACATTGTTCACACTTCAGATTATGTTATTTTCAAAGAAAAAATAAGCAACATTTTGTTCTGAAGTGTGCTGTTACTGAAGTGTGTTCTATAGTGTGCTTTGCAAATTTTGTTCTCTTTTCTTGTGTTTGCCATTGTATAATGTTAACGTTTTGAACCTAACGATGTTAAGATAACCATCTTCTACATGCTTCTGCTTCGCACCCTAGTTATGTAACCCCCCTTCACATAATACTCCAATCGGAGCCCGTGAGGTATTTGAATAAATAAATAAATAAATAAAATAAATGGCTTCGCATTCCGAGATTACGTCGTTAGCCAGATGCCACGACCATTGCTGGTTCCGGCATTTCTACCAATGAGAAGATTCGAGTACGGGGAGAAAGCGATAGTTGTATGTATTATATATATATTGCAGTACGATTCCATGATAGTCGACCGTGTTTGTTACACTTGGGATGATGCTTGCAAAAGGATCGTCAAGGCTCCACGTGCTACAGTGTCTAGGGACACAGAGTGGCTCGTTAATGAGCAGAAACTAACTCTTTTGAATATAAATGCTCGAAGCTTGCTTAATAAGGTTGGAGATTTCAATTGGCCTGTAAAGTGCTACAGCCCGTCAATTATTTGCGTAACAGAAACGTGGTTGAATAACAGCATATCAGATGTAGAATTTTTGCCTCCAGACTACTCGGTTATCAGGAACGACAGGCAGTTTGCTAAAGGCTGGGACGTAGCTCTGTTTATTAGAAAAGGCATTGTCATTTTTGTACTGTCACAACTTCCGAATACCGAGTCTATTTGGTGCCGGATAAAGATTCCTGGTTTCGTGACAGTTGTGTGTGCTGTATACCGTCCGCCCGGTTCTAAAAACGTTTTCCCGCACATTACAGAATACACAGCGGAACACAGGCTCCACAATTATAAAATGATTATTGCAGGTGATTACAATACTCCTTGTATAGATTGGACCTTGCTAATTTCAACAGGTCATGACAAGGCTCTTTGCGAATGTCTAAATAATATGGCTATATCATTTGATTTAACACAAGTGGTTTAATGTCTAACTTGAGTAAACACTGTTCTTGACCTTGTTTTTGGTAACCAACAGTTGCTACAGTACGGCTTTTAGTGTGACCTAGTCGACGGTCTGACAGAACACAAGGGTGTTTTCATGCAATTTAACGTGGTTTCTGATACCCATAAGCCAAAATTCAATATGGTTAAAGATTTTAACCGTGCTGACGATCATGCTATTCTTGAATTGCTGGAGTCGTATTTCGGAGATTTCGTAACAGGCAGTGAATTGTGCGGCGTTGATGCTTTGTTAGAGCAGTTTCATAGTTTAGTATATAGCTGTGTGCGTCAGTTCGTCCCCACAAAATGTGTGAAACATAATCCTAAGCATCCATTGTCCACAAGAGACATAATTCACCTCACAAGACGCATCAAGCGCATGCGCAAGCGTAACCGGTCACGAGACGTAAGCCGAAATTCACAACTTTCTTTGCTCAAGTCTGAACTAACGTCACAAATGACAGAAGCTAAACACTTTTACTTCAGCACAACACTGTCAATATTCATTAAAGAGAACCCATCGAAATTTTGGGAAACAATATTGCCCTCTTCTCATGACTCTGTATCCTTTATAATCAACGATATGCCTTGCACTGATCCCGTAACCATCTCTGAAGCCTTTAATAGCTACTTTCATTTCGTCTTTCATATTGATGATGGTACCAATCCTTCTTTCATTCATAGCTCCGAACACCAGTTACCCAGCCTCAAAGTAAGTTATTCCAGGGTTCGCAACCTGTTATTAACAATTGATACCACTAAAAGTGCGGGACCAGACGCTATACCTAATATGTTCTTAAATAGGTACTCGGAATGGAGTGCCCGTTACCTTACAGTCATTTTTAATAGATAATTGGACAAACCTTTCGTTGCCCAAGCTTGGAAAATTCCCAATGTCATTCCGGTGTTTAAATCTGGCGATAAAAAATAAATAAGTAATTAGCAACCAATCTCCACAATTTCCACTTGCTACAAGCTTCTTGAGCACATTATTCACAAGCACATTATTCAGTGCCTAAGTAGTCATAACCTATTCTCACAGCACAGTTAGCTCATTGAATTTACTCACGACATAGCTTCCGCATTAAATAACCGCAATCAAATTCACGCAATATTTATAGAATATTCCAAAGCGTTTGACATGGTTTGCCATAATAAGCTTCTTCGTTAACTACGTACCATATTTAACGGAAATAAGTTACTCGACTGGATAACCGACTACTTACACTTAAGATCCCAGTTCGTCACTTTCAACCACGCACAGTCATCGTCAGTCACTGTAACTTCAGGTGTGCCCCAAGGATGTGTGCTCGGGCCTCTATTATTTAAAATTTTCGTTAATGAGGTAGCAAGTGGTATTAATGACACCACAGTAAAGTTATGCCTATATGCCAATGGCTGCGTGCTTTATCGCAACGTTGCTAACGTCCTGGATCGGAAGGAACTAAACAAAGTGATTTCATTGTTCTGTGAATATAGTAAAACATGACAAATAAAAATTAATTTCACTAAAACAGTTGCGATGACATTTAGTAACAAAAAGAATCCGCTGCATTTCACTTACAGTAATACCGGTAATTGCTTGACCCATGTCTGCGAGTTCAGATACCTGGGTGTTACTTTTTCAAGTAACTTAAAATGGGAATGCTCACATTAAAAATATTACTGGGAAAGCCATTCGCAAACTTGGCTATCTCAAACGAACCTTAACAAATACCACGAAGGAATGTAAATTAACTGCTTACAAATCACTAATTCGACCGATCCTGGAGTACGCCTCAACTGTTTGGTCCCCTCATCATGTTCGCGACATTGACCGTTTAATTCTGTAAAAACAAAGCAATTCGATTCATCTTCGCCAGGTACGATCGCTACTTTTCACCTTCTTCACATATGCACACCTTATCATTGCAAACATTAGAACATAGGCGCACACGTGAACGCATCATCATGCTGCACAACATCGTTCACACGTCATCTGGCATCAGGCCACCCTTCACATTTGTGCCCTCAAGTGCACGTGCAACGCGACGGAACGCCCATTAAACATTGTTCCTTTCAAACCTTGTATAGATAGCTTTAATTTTTTTTTCAACTAGCTATTGAAATTTGGAATCGATTGGACGGCCCACTTCGCTCATTGTCAATTGAAGAGTTCGTTGTTCAGTTGCCTAACGATTGTACCTTTTGGTGTGTTTTGAATATTTCTATGTTATCTAATTTTATGTTACTGATGTTATTTGTTTTTGCCATTGTATTTACTGCCCTCTCTACGTCTCCCCTCCGAGACAGCAGTATTTGTAAATAAATAAAAGAAAAAAAAAATCCTTTAACGACGCAGTTTCGGAAGGCGGACACAGTATTGATTTGCAGGCACAAATGGCAATGAGTTCTTTTTTTTAGTCGATATTTATTGCCTCAGGACATCCGTAGGGTATGAGATGAAGGGTGAATAAATGATTAAATGAATGAAAAAGGTTGGCTGATTTCATTAAGTCCAGAAGTGAGCAATGATGAGGTCCCTGCTTCCAAGTGACGTATGAGGCAGGATTGGTTGCTGAAAGGCCAGCTACAGTCAGGTGTCTTGTTCGTGTAGGTTTGAGTGCTGGGCAGTCCCACAGCAAGTGGTGGATGTCGGCCTCGATACCTTCGTGTTTACAGATCGGGCATCCTGGGCGAGGATATAAGTGTTGGAAGTATGACCACGTCCTAGTGACAGCTGGTGTAAGGGCAACACCGACCCGGATCCTCCCGTTCTATTTTTATTGCAGCCATTTAACTACTGTTTCCCGGTGCGACTAGCCCAATTTATTCTACCTGCACTGCTGATTCTTCGAATATATCGAGGTTGCAGCTATTTTATCAGATTGGATTCCCAGTATAACTGTGATGAAAGCCGAGCCTTGACTACAGCGTTGGCCCTTTCCAAAGGGACGTCCTGTGTCGCATTCCTGCGACACAAGATATGCCCAGAGACTACTTGGGCAAGCAGGCTGACCGGTGCGCCCGCAGTAGGCCGCGTTGCCGTCAGCCCCACACTTGTGCGAACTGTTCGTAAAATAAAATTAGCCAATCGAGAACATTATGTGCCATCCTTATATATATTATAAAGAAGACGAAAACACACAATGTCGCCGCATCCCGATCGTCATTTCTTGTCTCCGGCGTACATCTCTCGCGCTGCAGTTCTGCCCCGTGGCTGGCAATTCTCTCCTTCTGTGTTAGAAGTACTGGCAGTGTTAGCAGTCAGACAAAGCCAATGAATCCCCCTTTTAACTGTATAATATTACTTTTGCGGCCCCAGTTCAGGTTCTTTAGATATCAGATAGCAGATATCGGGGCTTGCAAACACCCTTTCATTTCTTTTGGATATATAATAAAATGAGCATATAATAATGCTGCGTAAACGAGATAACAGACGGTAGAAACATGATATACGTTAACCCGACGTCTCGAACACTGCACTCCTAGAAAAAGGCCGGACTCCAGCCGAAATGTCCGATTACACTATATTGTTGTTCTGCCGTGTGTTATCTAATATATATATATATATATATTGCAACAGATGAAATGGTTTTAATACAGGTGAACTTCATATGAAGGACGGACGCACACGGCTCAGAAAAACCCGGATCAGTCTGCACGCGCCTCGCTTCCTCCGCTCCTTCTTCTGCTGCTTCTGTAGCTACTTAGTGCGCCGCTGCGCGGCGTAACAATTCCCCCCGGGCAAACGATTCTCGTCCTCGAGAAAATTAGCTAGATCGAAGATGACAGCGCTTCATGTGAGCCACGTGAACAATTTGTGCCTTGCGGGATCGGCGGTTATCCGTCGTGACTTTAGCGATAACGTAATTCACGTCATTCAGTTGGTCCAACACGACGAAGGGTCCATCGTACTTGCAGAGAAACTTCTCATAAACTCCTCGCTTGCGAATAGGCGTCCAAAGCCAGACGTAGTCTCCAGGGGAGTAAGCAACCGCACGGTGATGCCAATCGTAGTGTTCTTTGGGGCGACTTTGAGAAGCCAGTGTGCGTAAGCGGGCTATACGACGGGCTTCTTCGGCACGGCGTAGTATCTGGGAAACAGACGCATCGTCGTTGGGGGAAAATGGGAAGATGGTGTTAAAGAAAACGCGGGGAGTTCTTGCATACAGTAAATAAAAAGGAGAATAGCCGGTAACTTCATGATTTGCAGTGTTGTAAGCGTACGTCACATACGGTAGCACTGAATCCCAGTTGCGATGGTCAGACGAGACGTACATGGACAGCATGGTTGTCAAGGTGCGGTTGGTGCGGTCGGTGAGACCGTTGGTCTGCGGATGATATGGTGTCGAGTATCGGTAATGTCAACCACAAAGCCGGAGCATTTCTTCCACGACATCACGACGATCACTTATAATAACACGGGGTGCGCCATGGCGAAGAATAACAAAATTCAAAAGAAACGACGAAACATCAGCAGCCTTTGCGGTAGTGAGAGCAGCGGTCTCCGCGTATCTAGTAAGATAGTCAACGGGGACGATAATCCAGCGGCAGCCCTCCACCAAATGTAACAGATGTAATGGTTTTAATAAAGGTGAAATTCATATGAAGGGCGGACGCACAAGGCTCAGAAAAACCCGGATCAGTCTGCACGCGCCTCGCTTCCTCCGCT
>JAJIZL010054008.1:0-22853 GCA_023969395.1 Amblyomma maculatum | reverse complement strand
TACAATTACAATAATATGTCCTCTACACAGTAGGCAGCGGGTGCGCTGGGTGCAGAAGCAAGGAGTCATCACACCTCCTGAGACGCAGTAGTTTCAGGCGGCACCACTAGGTGCACTAGTTCAAGGAGGAAAAATGAGAGAAAAAAGTGCTTTATGTAGCTTTGTGCAAGAAACAATGCAGTTTTAGTCTGCGTAGGAACATAAGGTTTCATTGCAGCGCAAAAGTAGTTCACTTGCCAGCCAGTATTTAATTTTTGAGATACTACAACCAGTGCAACGCATAGCTCAGAAGATATAAAGTGGTGCTATATTGGCACACCTAGTATAAGGTTACCGTAAAGTATGTTGTTACAATGGCCTTATCACAATGGCCAGAGTTTCCATATTGTAGTTATATCACTGACTGGTGCCATAACTTCAATAGTAACATGTGATCTTCTTAATATTGACACTTAATATTTGCTGAAACCAAGGACTCAGGTCAAACCCTAGCCATTGTGGCCACTTTTTGATGGAGCAAAAATCAAGATGCTCGTGTATTGTGCAATATCAGTGCACGGTAAAGAACCCTGGGTGGTCTGAATATCCGAGCCCTCCACTGCGACGTCCCTCATAGCCTGAGTCACTTTGAGATGTTAAACCCCACTATCCAAATCGGCCATCACATTTAATATTACGGCACATTTGTTACAGCTAAGGAAGAGTGTCTCCTGCTCACAGTGTAGGTGATGGCTGCAGGCTTTGCATAGTGTTGCCCCACTCATCTTGCATAAGAACTGCCAGGAGAGTATTCAACCATTCCTATGCATTTTTCTCCTATGCACTTTCTGCATTATTTATGCATGAATATAAACTGTTTCTCTTTATTTTAAGAAGTAGCTAACAATTTTGGATTTCTGCATTTATTGTACACAGGGGTGCCACACTTTCTGTACTGCAGCTCTAAGGATGTAAGCTTGTTTTACTTCCCAGGGGTCCTGCATCCCTCTCTAGAAGCCCTGTTGAAATTGTTCCTTCATCTCAGAGAGCCAAGAGCTGGAAACAGAAAAGGGAAGACTCTTTGACTACTCCACCTCTGGTATGCTGATTGCATTGGTCATACTTCGTGTGGATGGCCCTGGAACTGGGTTCATAAATCTCTTTTGGCAGGAAAAACGACTGCTCATAGTCCTCAGCAACTGCAGTTTTACATCCCGTGTTGTCATTCCAAGGTTACAAGAAAGCTTCAAGCGGCACGGTTATCCTGACATGTCCCCTGTGATAAAGGTAAAGTTTTTGAAGTACCACCATGGTTACTTTTATTGCTGGCAAATGCCTGCTACATGCATTACAGCGTGCATGAGCACCTTTATCTTAGCAGAAGGGATGGCAGGGTTAATCGTTGAAAATTTCATCCGGTTTCAGTAAAATTATCAGGTTCTTTATTTACATTAGCGCTAGGTACCTCTGCATTCTATTGTTTTCCTGCACAATTTTTTAGAAGTTATGCGTGCTGGAAAATTAAAGTAAGCATACCCAACCAGGAAAACCATTATGCACAAAGTACAAAATTTTTATTTGTAAATGCCTCATGAGTCCTTTAGTACCCATTGCTTCTAAAGAAACTATGTTTTAGTTTGTTTTTGCGTGACTGCAGTTTCAATTTAAAAAAATAATAATAAAGCAGTCAAATAGCGATTTCTGTTGAACTCCTTGCACAGGATTCATCCAGTGAGCATACTGAATGATGTGTGCATTATTGGGATGATGACTGCCTAGGTTGGTAGTGTATTGAATGAACACAGATTGAGAATACTGCACTCGGTGTTATGAAAAGGCTCAGTTTCAGTTTGTTTCAAAACAAATTATTCATTAAAATTGACTCCCAAATTTCAAACTTCAATTTGTTTACCGCTTTACTTCTATGAACACATAGATATGTATAGGATGGGCCATATTGTTTACTGCAACTTTTTCATTAACATTTTTGTAACAGCTACAGAGCACCATTAAATCTTTCCGAAGCCGGTTTGAAAAAAATAAAAGCCCTCTATTTTTTACAGAATTGCTCGCATGCATTAGGAAGCATCAAAAACAATGCTTCTAATAAGGTCATCTGTCACAAGATTAGTGCCTGCCAGGTGCTGTAAGCGAGCTGCGCAAAATTGTGTTCACAAGAATTTGTTCAAAGTGCTTGAGGGGCACATGCCTTGAGTGATTTCTGGTTACATCTTACTCCATAGATCGATGAGATTTGTAGAGAATTGGTTCAGGGGTGAGGTGCAGTGATAAACTAAAAAAGTGTTCAATAATCTCTTTTTTTTTTTTCTTTTGCAGTCAGAAGCCGCAACTTTTTCATTCAATCCCGCTTTGAAGTGAACTCTTTTCTGAAATATCAGCTATAAAATTGTACTGCATGTGAATAGATGTGCATGTAGTGGAATCCTGTGAATATGCAGAAATGCACTAAAAGAAATCTACATTTGGCTGTGTACTGTGATTTTCATGACTATGATTATCAATTGTAATTTGGCATTTGCTGATTTTTGTGGAAATATGTATTTCAGGTAGCCCAGAGCAGGCTTATGGAGCTTGATAACAAGCTGTTTCAAAAGCTGCTTGAAGCCAAATGTGATCCTATTGTTGGGGCCATAGAGCCCAGCATGTATGCTGGTGCCTTTGACTGGAAGCGGTGCCCTGAGCCTATAGGTTTGTATGCACTTCATACATACTTGAAGTAACCTCTGAGGTTTTCCCAAAATAAGTGTCCCTGGAAATGTAACTGCTGTCTTGGTTCCAGCCAATGCCTATGTAACTCTATGGTGTTGAACACTAGCTAATTCAGATGGTATGGGTCTGGTATTGATTAATTTAAATGGACTCTCTAAAGGGGAGGCAGTGTTCAGGTATGACCAGAGCAGCAAGAGATCAGTAAAATACTCTTACTTGAAGTCCTGTGCTACAGAGTTGCTTACGCAACTGTGATGTGCGCGCGATGTTGGACACATGAAGAATGTCCTAGTCTCCAAGAACAGTCCAGCCGTTTAGTTTCACTTTCACTTTTGTTATAAGCCAGCCAGCCAGCCTAACCCAGCTGAGCACAGTTTCGGATGCTGATTGGCACGTTGCTAGCATATCTCTCCCACCGCCCCCTTTTCTTTTTACTCACTGCTGAGCTATCTCCTTCACTTCTGTCCGCATATTTCCATTCTTCCAGTGTACCAAAACTCATCGCCTTCTATTGGTATGATGAAGCCTCCTCATGTGCAGAGGAATTGCTTATGATGGGTGTAATGTAATAGCAGTGGAGCTCCACTGAGTTGCACCATGAAGAATGTGGGATGCCTTTATAACTTCAGAGAAGTTCTGCTTTGATGCTTCTGACAGTATGTAGGCAGCAAAGCTTTGACAAAAGCATGAGTACTGCCACACTTCCCTCATCTCAAAAGCCGGCAACCATTCCCCACTCTTTCACCAAATAAGTTTGTAGTGATGCGAGCAGTTCTCGACAGCTTTCTCGAAGGTCATTCGATCATACAGATTTTCAGACCAGTAGTCTAGCCAAAAATATTTTTCATGGGGTGTTATATGTCACTAGCCAAAAAAAGAAAAGGGGTGGAAAAAAAAAATGAAGAGAGAGTACAGCGCTCAGAAAATTTCGGGAGATGTTCTGACCCTGAAACATTTCCCCCTGGCTGTCTGTTTCGGACAATTCAAGCATTTTTTTGCGATCCCTTGAAATTAGAATTAATGAGTTCTTACTGTGTAAGGCCTGGTCAGTACCTTAAGAGTGTTATCAGCTCCTGCTAGTCTTTTCTGTATGGCAGTCATGATTGTGGGTGGACTTGTAGGAGTATAGACACCTAATTTTTGGGTTTGTGTTCTATTATTTGTAATGATGCATAAGACATTACTGTACACGGATCACCATGTGATATACGCCTACGACCATTGATTAATTTATAATATTTCTTTTCTTGCCTGTTTTGCTCTCAACAACCAAAAAAAATTTCCTCCAAAATTTGGTAGCTTTGTGTACTTTAATGTAAAAAGAAAATAGGGGGAATTATCTTTCCGTCGGGCTTCATGCTGATGGGATGCAAACCGATGCGTTGCCTCTAATGTGTGCTCTTTTCACTGACCTGTTCAGCTTTGCACCCCATTTCCAAAATTTGGAATTGCTCTATTTAATACTCCTTACAAATTTTTTTTCAGCATGCTGTGGGTTTTGTCACAGCGTGATTTGTTGGGCTTATTGGCGCATAGTTGGTTAACACACTGTAGCATAGAAGAGGACAAAGGCATAGAATTCATATTGTTAACCTGCCTTTCTGTGTCTTCATCCTCTGCTGCATTACAGTTTGAAGGCTTTATCAGACACGAATAGGCACGAAGTGGGAGAAAGCTCCCTATTCTGATGGTTTTCATTTGAAAGATTTTAAGTTTTATAGTGATAGTGTAAGCATGCTGATACCCCACTTAAGGGCATTTGAGATGTTCTCACTAATAATGAATGCTTACAAGAAAAACAGTTGCTCGCATGTTTATGGGTAGGAAATTTAATTTTATGCCTTATTCTTTCTCTACAGGAGTTAGTCCATACATCAAAGAGGTTTTAATGAACTTGATTGAAGTTCATGCAGAGGTGAGGGTTTTTCTATTCTTTATATTGTGTTGCCTCCACCAATCTGGAGCCTAAAAGGGGACCTTGCAACTAGCTAGAATGTGTTTCAATTATAAATTCATAACTGTAGGGTGGTTCTTCACTTGAAGCGTGTAAGCAGTGTTCAACAGTCAAAAAAGATGAAAGGTGCTTACTTGTGCAATTCATGAAATATATTGTGCTCCATAAATTCTCCATGTATGATGTAGTCCAAGAAGGGTGAGGACCTCCTTTACACTAATATTTCTTCATTAAAGGTTCAGATAAGGTAAGGGGTCTAAACGGTGCCTATGAAATGGTTGCGTTATGTATAGTGTGCATGCGAGCAAAGTCCTCAGAAGTGAGCCAACAGTCCACAAATGATTGTTTATAACTGTCATTTCTGCAGTGACCACTGGCGCTCAACTTTTATGCGAATTCTGCCTGTGGACATTCTAAGGCATGCAGGAGGCTGCAGTGTGTCTGGCTGCCTTTTCGCTCACTTCTCTGCATTCAAGCTGTGGCAGGGGAGCAAGCATAAAAAAAAAAAGTGCAAAATTGAGTTAGATTGGCTTGGGGGAAGACATCTGATGGCTAGTGTGGTGTGGCAGGTGATTAGTCAGTTCAATTAAATTTTATTGTATCAAGGTCAGCATTCATTACAAGACATAGATACAGAAGGAGGTCCGGAGTCAGTGACTGTATTGAGACCTCCTACAAATAGCAAATTAAAATCAAAGTGTAACAAGCTGCTATTATGTAAAGTTTGCTAAGACTTGTGCAACATTTGTATGAGGCATTGGTGTGGAGCAAGCAGCGCCAGTATAACAATTATTTTTATTACTATTATCTTTCTTTGCTCTTACTCGCTGTCTTGAGAAATGCCACACTCCACTATCGCTTCGACTAAAATTAGATGTCTGCACTCCTTTGACATGTATCCATGTCTTGCAGCTAGTGGTGAAGGTATGAAAGGTGGGACATTGCCAGAGCCATTCGCAAAGGGCAAAAAAAAAGAATAAAATCAAAATGGAATTTTTTACCAGCCCGAAGCATGCTGCTCAGTCCTGCACTGATCAAGGCCTATTTAGGAGGGTAGCCTTTTCAGTGTTTCAACCGTGAATCGATACTTTAGTATGTTTCGGTATTGTGTGGATGAATGTTGTGAATTGTGGATCAGCATCAGAAAGTCAACACTAAAACAATGTTGTGTCTGTTCCTGCTTCCTAGTGCTGTTAATTCAAATAAATTCATTAGCCTTTGACTAGGTTGTCGCAATATCTCTGGCCTCCATTGCAGGTTTACACGATTTCACCACCTCTGGTCGGTCGTATTATGACACCTTTAGCTCAGAATGTTGCAGAAGAAATAGCTCGTATTTATGAATGCACAGAGAAGTTCACCAAATATGGGAATATGCAGGTATGTTTTGCACCATAGTTTTTGTGCCATTTAGAATGTGCCTGTTACTTGCACTGTGTCTTGCAACTGGCAATATGAACTGTGCCATGTAACTGTAAAGGAAGGAGTTCTACCTCCTTAAACCTCATAAGACAGAAAGGCAGGTTCATAGCTTGGACTATTTTGCAGCCATATTATGTCTGAAAGGCATGCTGATATTGCAGGATCATTCTTCTGCGATTTAAGGGGGCATTACCTCGTCAAAACTTGTGGGGCTAGTTCATATCATTGCTGGGGTCGTTTATGCAGAATTCTTTGTTAGAGAGTAGAGAGCAACTATATAATTTTGACCCATCTAGCACAGATGTCCCCAGGAACAACTGTTGTACTGCAGCTGTGCATCAGTCCGCATTGCAGTGAGAATTAAACTACTTTTAGAATGATCCAAAGCAAATTGCCATATTTACCCTTATATAAGATGACAAAGGGAAAGTTTGAGAACTCACAAAAATGTATGTGCCTAGTCTTGTACCTATTTGCACTTCTTTCCTTTCCCTACTCACTCAGCTCTCGCAATTCCTCAAAAGCCCACATTGCCTTGTTTCCTCATTTCTAGCCACCGTTTTGTTTGCCCATGGGTTCCCGCTGGTGCACCCTTAGCTCCAAGGTTGCTAAATAGTCACCAAAGAGCAGCTTGCAAATCTGGCATGGAGATCTTTGCGTTTATCTTGAGGAGTTGCAATAAAAAAAGTTCATGTTATATGTGCATACCTTGGTTTAAATACAACACAAGATGCATCCTTGAAGCAACGAAGTGAGGGAAAAAAATTCCTGTTATATTCGTGCAATAATACTACAGTGTGCTAAGGCACTCTGTTTATTAATCTAATGTTCTTTAAATCAATTTTATATCATTTGCTTCCGGAACTGTGAAGCTAATTTTAATGCAGTAGTGTTAAAGGCCTCATTTTGCACAATATTTGGTGTCTGCATGACCGAAAAATAATGAGCATTCCTTTGGTAGCTGATAGTTGGCAGGAAATGAGAATCAAGCCTGGGACCTTTGGATCGAGAGTGAGAGATGCTACACCTATTTCATTCAGGCATGTTTGTATGTGTGATATACTAATAGAGGCACAAATCAGTTCAAAAATTACCTGGTATTTAACTTCACTTAATATTTGATAAATGAATTTTTAGACTTCCACTGAATTGGTCTTGCATGCAGCCATCTGCAACACACACATTTAAAAGCCAGGTTTGCAGAGTCATGTAGCACTTGCTACTCTATGAATTGCACTGAGTTAATGAATTTGTTATTATTGCTTTTAGTTGTTTTGTGCAGATATATAGACGCTTTGACCAGCAACTGGAGAATACATTTGAAAACAGCCCAGAAGACCATTTTATGTTAATTACACTAGTACTTAAAGTATTTGAAACTTTCATAACATATTTTCTTACATTCAAATAATCCTCGCTATATTGTGTCAGCTGTCAATGAGAATTATTTCATGTGTCAAACTTGTGTCTGCTGCTGGCTGTCAGTCATTTCTCACCGATGTGGAGCTCTGCAACTGTGGGTCAAAGTTTTTTTGTGCTAGACCACTGACCATAGTGTGTGCAGTGGAGAGACGAACATGTTTAATAGGATTACAAAATAGAGCCTAAAATGTATTTCAAATTTTCTACTATTCTCACATTCCTTGTGTAAAAAACGCTAGGGTGTCTTTCCACTAAAATAAAACATTCATCTAGAAACTTCACACTGCATGTATATTATGTTCAGTCCAGACCACTGTAGCAACATCTCGGTGGTGATGAAATGTATAAGCACCTGCATCTTAGACTATTAGTGCATAGTAAGGTTTTTGTGACTTCAGATTATCGAAATTAACCTGGGTAGCTTGAGTGCAGTATACCTCATAGCCCAGGGTGTTATAGCATGTGGAGATGCATTATTTGACCGATCATTAAATAGAGAGCACTGCGGCAAAACTTTTGCCTTAACTGCCCATAATGGCTTTGTGCATCATGGGCAACACACACATTTATGATGGTCTTGAACCATGCAGTGATTTTAACTGTTCTCAGACACACCACTGCAGAAGCCTGATCACTGCTCCAGTCATGTGCTATAATGTACAGCTAAAACAACTTATATATTATTTTTGTGCGTGGATTATTTGGAACAATTAAATGGCTTGCGAGACAACTGTTGAGGTAAAGAAATGTTTTAGGCAGCGTAATGTCTTAATTTGCTGCATAGCAATGCTGCTTTGGATGAAACCTCACTCAGAAGTGAAGAAAGTCAGTCACAGTTGAGACTTGTAACTTTGGTGTCTCGTAGTAATGCACTCATAAAGCAAAAGTCCCTTTCAGGCTACACTTGACCTTCGAGCAGTTGAGGAGGCTGTGGACTTCTACAGAAATCAAAGTACAGGGTACAGTAAAAAGATTTTGCTTTGCTTGGCTCTTTTTGCAAAATTTTAAATGCTGTTGTAGAACTAAGTAACCTTATTCACACTTTCAGAAATTATTTCATGGTATGCAGAAGTAAGTTGGATCCTTTTGGCAATTCAAAAGATAAAGAGTAAGTACATAATTACATTCAGGGGGGATATGGCTTGTGTTGTCTGATGTGTTGATGAAAGGTTGCATTTTTTACCTACAAACAGGCTAGTGGATCAACTTCTTGAAAAGTTTCGCACACAGATGAAGCTTCAGTTGCTGTGCTTCAAGGAAGATGTCGTGGTCAGTGTCTGATAGAGGTGGACACTACTATATTATTTATTTCTTTACTATCGGCTAGTAAGGACCTTTATCAAAGATGCATAATTCATAACTTGTGTAAACGCACACGGCCAAAGTATGTAGCTGCACAAACTTGAATAAAATATTTTGTATAACTTAATCCTTCATGTCATTTTCAGTGTGCAGTGTTGGGATTTCATTTTTAGTCACTTTGTATGTTGGTGATTTAGCTCACATTGTAATTGAAAATTAGCCAACTCTGCCATTTAATTGAGCTGCAAAGACATGAAGAAAAGCTTTATGGTATTTTACTTCTCTAAAAAGTAGGCTGAGGACTTGATAGCATTTCTGGCATGCATAATGCAAGCAGACACCCATGTGTTCTCTTGCCTGAACGCTTTCATATAGAGCATGCAGATGTGCACTGACATGCGAGTGGTACTCTGTTTGAACGTTTAGTGAGCGGAGGCAGCTGTTAAGGGGACAAGGTAGGCACTGTTCCTCCCATGCATTTTAGGCTATGTTTGTGTCTGTTTTTCTCATGATCTGCTGGGGTTAGAGCATTCATATTGGTATCATTGTAATTGGCACTCTGAGGGGTAGTGGTTGGAACCAGGATTGTTTTCTGAATGTTCGATTTGTTGATTTTATTTTACTTGGACTACCAGATCTTAAAGCCAGAATCTGTATTAAATTACCTTTAAATCTAAACTCTCTCCATCGTTGATAATTCTGGTTCAGTAGACTAATTTTTGCTCAATAGCTCTAAATTATTATCCCCCTAGCTCCAGTAGGTTCTGAGAAAAAGTCAAATGCAGCAAAATTTTATGTATTGAGATAATTGCCTTTGAAGTTGAAGAGCTTTATTACAATATAGAACTCTAGAAATACAGTCGAACCCGGATAATTCGAATTTCGGTTATATCAAACTCACGGGATATCCCCTTGAAAATCCCATGTAAAAGTATAGGAAAGCTGTGTTGTATATCGAACTCCAATTTCACCAGTTGTTCGATATGTCGAACTCCGCACCACTCAAAAGAAGGCGTACATTTCCCAGAGATGATCGCATCACTCTCAGCCGTTTGTAGCGTGAGACTGAGGTTCTTCTTGATGGAGGGGGAAATAAGGAATGGGAAGAATTGGGGGGGCACAGCTTTATAACTGTCTCCTAGTAGAGTTTAGGGACCACCGCAATGGGGCTGTGCAGGGGAAGGGTAAGAAGCGATAAGTAATAAGTAGAGGGGGTGGAGGGAGGGATGGGGGCCAAAGGGCAGATAGAGGAAGGAGATGGCGCGGCAATGCCAGAAGGACATGCCTGCGGTGTTTAGAGGCGGGGGCAAAGGTGCGTGTCCTCCAGAAACACGAAGGAGCCTGAGGGCGGCAGTTTGTTTCGCTGGCGCACAGTTCGGATGCAACACATTACCAAAGGCCGCCGAGGGAAGTCTCAGGTGTTGGTATCCCAGTTGAAGGGTGGCTCGCTGCTGTTGTAGGGAGGGGCAGACACAGGGTAAGTGCTCGAGCGTTTCGCGTGAGGCACCACACAGGACACACACAGCACGATGGAGGCGGAACATTCTCTCGGCAGTCTACACAAAACTGACGCGCAGTCGTAGTAGGCAGACAAAGTCGCCACGTTCGAAGGCTCATGCATCGAGTAGGCCGATGTGCTGGTTGGCAGTCATGGGCAGTATCGAAGATGCGTCGAGTAGGCCGATGCGCTGGTTGGCAGTCATGGGCAGTATCGAAGATACATGTATCTTCGATACTATCTTTAGATACATTTTGTGTATCGGTATCAGATATCGAGTGCTGAAAATCAGTGTCGAAGTATCTGTATAGAAAATACATTTTTGGTGTATCGTGTATTTTAACGATACTCGATACTCCGCAAAATATTGAAGCCACTGTGTGTCAAACATTTGGTCGACGGCGCTCACTCAGGCACTAGTACAAGCCGGGAAGCATCTTTGCTTGCAGTGCATCCTGATTTCTCTCCTGCTCGAAGTTTCCTTCACACGCTCCGTCTTATTAGCCTCCATCTATCCATGTTCTATTTCTTTAAAACTGAAGGAGCCAATTGCAAGTAGGCACTCATGAGGTCAGCTTGTGAGCACCGAGTGCGTACCGCGAAGCCGCTAAGCCGTTAACAGACACGCAGAAACAAAGAACAAAATCGACAAAGAAACCTCAAAAAAGACAAACAGGGAGTAGGGACCACGCGCACTTCATCCCTAGCTGCTCTCCCACGCTTTGCAATCCGCCTCCTTGTCCGCCTCTGAGGCATGTGATTCTTGTCAAGCAGCATGCTCAGTGTACTGACGAACTCAGTAACTTACGCACGACCATAGCTCTCCAGACCCTTGAGCTTCGCATGTCGGCTTTGCTTGGCGGCAAGAACATGAGCGTCTAAGACCTCAGTCGTGCACGATGCAGTCGCCATTCTTGTAGTTTACAGCATTTGATTCGAAACAAACATCTTTCTTCCACTAGGCTTTTTCTGTAAAAACTATAAAGTCTAAAATATTAAGAAATACGCGACATAAAAGCTATGTAACTGCACTTTCCGAGCATAAAAATTTGAATAACAAATACACGGTCAAAATTTTTTTGGCAAAAACATTTCAGCAGAACGTGAATAAAACTTGTGAAGATACCCTTGTTTCATAAAGCTATAAACTGTAAAAATGTTTCTGAAATATGCGAATTGATTGACGCCATGTTAGCCACACTCTCATAAAAAACAATTCTTTTTTTATCCAAACCAGACTAAGCTATCAAGAGACGCTAGTTAAGTACCTTCAAGATCCTCAAGTCGACGCGGCTATACTTCACTTTTACCTTACAGTAAAGGGCCCCTTCATCAAATGTAACAGTGCGGCGTGCTCAGCTAATTATATAGAGAGGCTTTCCTTACTCGCCTTGTTTACAAAACGCCACATGGTGGGGATATTTCGGAATTAATAAAAACATTCAGCCATTTTATTTTTGTTATCCTCTAGATTTTAACATAGATTGAAAGCTTCAAAAGTCTGCTATCGCACTAATATCAAAATACCTGCCCAGTTCCCCAAGCGCACGCAGCACTGAGCCTTATAGCAAAGAGAAAAGAGAAAAGGGGCCATCGGGTAATTAACGTGTAATATATGAAATGGAAAGCCACAAACAAAGTTCTAGACTTAATCGCATGTAGCCAAGTGCTCACAGGGCAGTTCGTATGAACACTACATTAAAGAAATTGTTTGCTAGGCTGCTTGAGAAAGCTTTGTAACCATGGCTTCAATTCAGTGTGAAGTTCTGACAAGGCCAGCTGCCCATACAGCGGAGCTTCAATTAATATGTGCTGTCGAGTTTGTTTAAGCCCTTTCAGAGAAACAAAAACTGCGATATAGGTACCACTGAAAGTTCTAGAAGGCATGGTAAAATTTTCCAGCTTCGCTATTAATATTACCGCCTTTATCACATTGGGATATCAGAGATTTATCGAAGGATCGAAGATACAGTATCGAGTATCTGTATCGGAAATCGATTTCGGTTCGGTATCTTGTATCGGTATCGAAAATACAATTTTTCAAGGTATCGAGCATCGGTATCGAAGATACAATTTTGAAGTATCTTGCCCAGCCGTGCTGGTCGGTGGCCACATGCTTGTCAGGGTGGTGGCGGCGAACGTAGCACTGCGATGGTGAGCCTCGCTTCATTATAGTGTGAGGCTGGTGTCGAGAGGGGCACGCGGAGGTGGTACGCCTGCTTGGCTAGCTGGTCGGCTGTCTCATTTCTGTGGACGCCAACATGTGAGGGCGTCCATTGGAAAACGACTTAAGATCCACGTAACTCAAACTCATCGAGCTTGGCAACGATGACGAGCGGGAGGTTGTGGCCTCTCTCGTGGTTGAGCAGAGACTGCGACGCCGAACGGGAATCGGTCATGATTACAGCATTGATGGGAGGCGCATATCAAAGACGAGGTCGAGAGCAAGGTCGATAGCGGCGAGCGCTGCGACGGTTGAGGAGGTGGGCGTGGGAAGCCTGCACAAGTCCAATGCAGGGGCAACACAAGCTGCTGTTGCAGAGTTTCCTTTGTTGGAAACGGATCCATCAGTGTAGATGAACTTGAAGTTGGCGTAAAGTTCATGCTGCACAGCGGCCACTTGTTGCTGGAGAGCACAGAGCAGGGTGAGACGTTTCGTTGTTACACCTGGGAGGTTTGTGGCGACTTGAGGTTGTTGGTAAAGATGGGGTGGCCTGGAGAGGTGCGCTGACTTGGGAGGTGAACCCAGGAGCTCGTTCAGGAGTAGGACAGCCCTTCCCACTCGTGAGCGACTGTTGTTGCGCAGATAGCAGAGCAGAGACGCACACTCAGGGGCTCGGTGTATGCGCTCGACATGGTTGAGGAGCGTTTGGAGCACTCTGAGGGAGACTGGAGAAGAACGTGTCTCCGCATATGTGGCAGGGATTGTTGAGAAGCTTGGCAGACCGTAGGAGAGCTGGAGTGCTGTCTGATGATCTGCGTCGCGGGAGTGCCACTTGCATAGCGCGAGGTTGATGAGAGGAAGGGCGTAGAGCACCTTGGATGTAGCCATAGGATCATAGAGTCGCTGGCATAGTTCAGGTGTGGCGCCTTCACCGCACGCAAGGAAGCAACGAGCTTGTGCAGCGAATCTCTTGGTCTCTTTGCGGAGAGCCTTGACTGTGAGAGGCCACCTAAGGGAGCAAGCGATGAGAAGACCTAAATATCAGACCTGCTTGCTCCACGGGAGAGGTTGGCCGCCAAGGCGAAGTTTGGTGAGCCCCCAGCGCGTCCTGTAGCCGTGGGGATGTACCAGGAGTGTCTTGGTCTTGTCACTGGAGACGGTTAAGCCGATGTTCGCTATGAAGGCCACGACACTGTCCAGAGCACACTGCAGGAGGCAAACTGTGTGGCGACACCTTGTTGTTGGGGAGGAGGCGAAGAGCGCTACGTCTTTAGCGTAGATGGCAGCACGCACAACATCACGAACTAGGTAGTCGATGTTGTCTGCCAGACCCGCGAGCACCAAGTTGAAAAGAAAGGGGCTCAAAACACTGCCTTGAGGGACCACACGGCACAGGACGAGGAGAGCTGAGCTCGGAGTGAACGCACACACAGATAGTTTGGCCACTCAGGAAACCAAGGACATAGTCATGAAGGTGTCCAGTTATCCCCATAGCCTTAAGTGAGTCCAAAATGGCCCAATGTGGGAGGGAATCGAAGGCACTCTTCACGTTGAGCAGGATGAGAAATCTGGCATGACAGGAGAGATGGGCTTGCTCCAAAGTCGAGACTATATCAGCGATGGAGTCCGCCATGGAGCGTAGGCTTTGGAATCCGCTCTGTTGTGGGGCAAGCGTGTTCGTAGCCTTTGCTACCGAGTTAAGACGATGAAGGGCCATATCCTCACACTTTTCCGGGAGCGGAAGTGAAGGACACCAGTCGGTAGAAAGTGAGGTTGCTTCGGGGCTTGCCCCTCTTGAGGATGGGGACAACGGCCACACGCCAAGCTTGCGGGATGTTCCCACTGCACCAGACCTCGTTAAATGCTGTGAGCAGTTCGTGTTGCTGCGGTTTATCGAGGTTCCAGAGCATTTGATAGGTAACGCCGTATAGACCAGGGGCGCTATGCTTCTTGCGGTGGTCTAAGGTGCGGCGGAGCTCAAATGGGGTGAAATCTGCATTGCATAGGGCAGAAACTTGGTCTGCAACACTAGGAGAAATGCAAAGGGCATTGGCAGGTCGAACCCGAAGTGGCAAAGGAGGAACACTGGAGGCTATTGTAGGTGGGTCAAACTGAGTGGCCAGTTGTTGCAAGTTCGAGGTTGGTGATGCCTCGATGAATGGCCACTGCGACAACCGGACAGTGTGATGCCAGGTTGTAGGAACGAACGCATTATGCGCCGCACTCGGTGCTGATGATGATTGGCACGAGAGAGGGCTGCACAAGCTGACCCAGCTTCGCCGAAGGAGGCGCTTTGCATGGCGATGGCAAGCTGTGTCGAGACTATTGTAGATAGTCCACAGTTCACATCGAAGAGTGCGGATAACACGACGTTGGGCAACACGGCGAGTGGCACGATGGTTAAGGAGCTTGATATCTGGCACCGGTGCACCTACGGCCACAGTACCCTTAGGTGTAGCTGTTTTCATGCACTCACTTATGTGGGCGAAGAAATCTGCCTCCGAGCGGTCACAGGCGCTCAGTTCACGAAAGTGTGACCAGCGAATTACGCTATAAGTGTGCACATTGGGTCGAGACACACGGGGACACGGGTCGATGGGGAAGTGGTTGGACCCGTTCGTGTCGGGGAGGGGTTTGCAACGATAGTCACGAGCACAGGCCTGAGAAGTGAAGGAGAGATCTATTGCACTGGAGAGACCGCGTGCACTGACATAAGTCATTTATCCTTCATTAAGATGGAGTCCTGCAGAGAGGGTAGCGTCGAGTAGCTCTCTGCCCCAGCGGCCTATAGTGGCACATCCCCACGCAGTGCGATGCGAGTTAAAGTCACCACAAATGACAGCGCCCGAGGAGAGGAGGGGAACGATGCGGGAAATGGCAGTAGTGTCCCAGCTGACGTGTGGTCGAATGTATACACTGGCAATGGAGGTGTCTGTGTCACCAACGCGCACTGTGATGGCAGCACATTCGAACGTACCACTCAACACCAGACACATCAATGGTAGTGTGCTGGATGTTGGAGCGAACATAGATAGCCACTCGCGGTTTCCCAGGTGGGTTGCTGCTCCCTTCTTGGGAGCAGCAACACCGTTTTTTTTTGCTGTGGATGGACTTCGGAGTTTGCAGCATTTTTGGGAGAGAGCACTGCTCCATCCTTGTGAGGGGGCTGTGTCTGTGTTGTCTGACAACTAGGAGGGATCTCCTATGCTTGGCGGGCATAATCGGCAGTTGAGAAAGCGTCGACAATGAGAGCGGTTGAAGTTGCTGGGGGGACAGAGCCCTGAGCGGGTAGCAGAGGAGGGAAGGCCGGCTCTTGGAGAATGGAAGGGGCTTGAGCAGGTGGGGCTTGAACGGAGACTGAGTCGTCGCTCCAGTATTGGAGGGTGGTCTCGTTCAAAGTGCCTTGGGGGGTTGATGCAAGGAGGGGGGCTTCGCCCCAGAACTGTCTTGAGTGACTGAGGTAGGAGTGAAAAAAAAAACGCTACTCTTCTCTCCATGGTGGACAGGGATGGTGATGAAAGTAACTGGTGCTTGCTCTTGTGGGATGGCTGGTTGGGCATTGGTAGTGCGGTTCTCGCCTGATATGGCCGAACTTCGTCTGGAGCCTGAAGGTTCTGACTCTGGTGTGATTGACCGTCTTGCGTTTGAGGGCAGCTGATTGCTGCGATTAAGCGACATGAGTCTTCCTGAGATGCCAAGGTCGGCCTGGTTCAGGAGCTGTTGCAGGGTGCGGGGGCAGCCCACACTGCCAGCGCGGCGATGGTGGCTGCCGGCAAGCCGGGCGCAAGGTTCAGGGGGAATGTCCTCCATGCTTGGTGAAGCTAGTCGTGAGACATGTGTCTAGGTGCCGTGGAAGTGGTGCGGCGACAGTTCAAGCCATGCGAGATTCATGGCGGAAAGGGTGAACACCGCACTTCACGCACAACACTGCACATACAAGTGCGAGCAATGAGTAGTCTACTGAGGGTTCACAGCGCGGAACGACGAAATGAGCACTCGCGTGACGTTTTCAAGCCACACGTGGAAGGAATGGGAGAGAACAGTTCGGCAGTGGCTGGTCTAAAACAGCGCCGCGCCCTTTCCCCAATGGCGCGCACATCTGCGGTGATCGTTCACCGCGCGCCAGCATGTGACATTTGCAAGCCATGTGCGTGAAGGAACGAGAGGGAACCGGCTTGGCAAAGGCCGGTACGGAGCAGATGCCAGCCAATAGGTGGTGTCCAATCTGAACGAGCCGCAAAGCACGCTGAGTAATTCTGACTTCCAGGTCGATCAGTGAGACGCGCATCTGCTGTGCTTGAAACTCTGCATCGACAAGCTTAAATTCGACTCTTCACATGTTTTATAAGCTCGAATGAAGTCATAGAAAAGGTCATAATGATCTCCACACATTTTATGGCCCTATTTAACGTTTCATATTTGAAGAAAAAAAATCATTGCAAGTGCAACCATTACGTGTGTCATCTGTTTGCACTGAAGTTTAGCATGCATCATTCATTTGGCGAAAGTTTGTTGATGTTATCATGCAGTCGCTACATGTATCTAAAATATACTAGAGTAAGCATTCTTTAGAGCTATTTCACTAGCAGAAGCCAGATAATTACACTGCCGGCAGGCGCAGTTTAGCGATACGGAGGAGCGGACTGTCGTGCAAGTTGTAGCTGCGACGGCTAAGAGCTGAAAGCATGCAAATACCAGGAGGACATAGTGCATTTTTATTGCAGTCTATACAAAGCTTTATCAGTTTATGCTGCACTGCCCGAGAGAGTTATAGCAGCTAGGGTTTCTTGTCTCGCGGTGTACTGCAGCTGTGTGCAAGCATGGCCGGCACACCGCATTTAAATTTCTCAGCTAGAATTGTGACATGCGATTCTAACAGCTGTTATGCTATTCTTTCAGAAGATTAGATTTATTTACCAGTGCTTCAAAACCTTAGAAGTATGCACAATCTTCGCTCTTTTAAGTTAAATGCTCTTGACAGCGAGCTCAACTGATTTTGTTTACATGTGTGCTAGCCTTTTTTTTTTTTCTGAGATCTGTAGGAGGTATACAATGCCAAAGAACTGTATCATGGTTAACCTCATAATGTCAATCAATGAAAACATTAGGAGGATCACGAAAAAAATCTCTCAAGTATATTTGATTTTAACTTGATTTCTATTACGAAAATTCAACTGCATGATGTATATGAGTTGCATTTTTAGCACTGCTGTATTCATTTGCACGCATCATACCCCAACATGTATGTAGCCAAGACCATATGGTCAAAAACCTCTACTAATGCTTGCCGAGGGCCTGGGTCGGCTAGTAATGTAGCTATTCCGGCAGTCAAGAGAGACATATCCAATTGCCAAGATGCATATGCATCACAAGTAGCTTATGTAGATGCATTCATTTAATTTTCGCATGCCCACATTTAGCAGCACCTAGGCCATTATAAAACTGCTTTGCTGAAGAGCAAAATTTGGTTTTATACCATGCATCTCAGCTGTGAGCTTTTCTAAGTTATGAAAAATAGCTGGACAACATTGGTGCTGTCCTTAAGTGAAGATTTCATGACTGACCCAGAGCATAGAAAAATGCTAATAATTCTTATCCCTGCAACAGTCTTTAACTGTCTCTCTTTCTACACAAGACAAGAATAAACACCACAGCACAAGCAGGAAACTTTATCAATCTTGCTTGTATTTCTTCGCAATTTCTGCGTGCTCACACTGATTGCTTCGCTGGTGAAAGCATATGTTTCGTTATATGGAGTGAAATCTGCAAATAATTGCTTACACAACAATGTATAAGTCAACAACTGCTAACGGTGACACGCTGGCCTAGTCAGGCAACGAGACCGACCATCGACTGCTGGTTGGTAAGCACTCGCCATGGTTCTATAAACTTTCATTTAGCAGAAATGGCAGGGGATAAAACTGATCAGTACTTATATCACGCTGTACTGGCACGGCCGCTCGATGGAAGCGCACTAGGTGCGGCCTGTTACGTCGCCCGAAACCGGCGGGAGGCGCCTACTTCCAGTCGCTACCGCCGCGGCGCCACTGTTCGGGGACAGCCGCGCGCGGAGAGCAGCGCCTGGCTGCGCTTTGAGGGAGGCGTCGGCGTGGTAGAAGCCTTTTATTTTAAGGATATAAGAGCTCCGCTTCACACAATTTGGCAACAAGAATTAGTATATACTGTCATGTCTAGTGTGACCATGTCAGCACTTAGCACTTGCTCGGCAAGGATGTATACTGGAGTGTACCCCGAAAAACTTATAGTGACGGTGGTTCAATCGATTGGAGAGCTCGCATTACCATGGTGTTGCATTCGGATCCAGTTGTTCGTCACATTAAAATGTGACCCGGCTGTGAACAATTCGAAGCTGTTCCGCTGCCATAGTAGCCTAATGAATAACGACTTAATTAACTATGTCGCGAATTCCGTGTGTCATTTTCATACCATTTACTCATTCCTGCATACAGCTTTTATACACAAATTGACGTCAACCTGTTCTAAGCTGCCAGCGCTATCCAGTAAAAAAATGTCCTACTATGAGCAACCTCTGTGAAAATGCGAAATGTAACCAACCTTTCTATCTCATTGTGACAAATTTTACAGTGGAAATATGAAGATGTTTATTAGATTAAATCTAGATGATAACCTGGGATCTTCTACTCAGTTAAAGACATTAAACTTTGTACGCCAGAACGCTATCCGTCATGGCTTCCCGCATTTTGCATGACCGGACAAAGTAAGCGCGCTTGATAGAGCCGGTCTGCCTCAAGGTGCTACGTATATGCGCCGAAAGTTTTTATTACTATTTTTATTGGCTGCTCGCAAACCCATACAATTTTGCTGGTTCGTAATTTTCAATGGAAGAACGCGCATCGAGTGTTGCTGTTGTGAAACTCTTAGCTGTGATCACAAGAATGTTCACGCGTCAGAGCGCAACTGCAGCCGAGATTCAGTGAGCAGCCGAATTTAATGGCCACACAAAAAAAGGAAGAAAATTACCAATCGCAGACGGAAAACCTTTCTTGAGAGAGGTTTATGCCATAGCCATAAACATTGCTCCACTATTGAGTTGACATTTCCAGCCCAGCTCGCTATCAGTGGGGGCAGCAACTTAACGATATCTTGCATAGTGCCTTAGCTTGGGCACGATCATTGTTTTCATAGATTAGCTGCAGGTACTGTGTACAGTGAGAAAACAATGATGAAACCAAAAGTTTACACAGCTTGCTACTTCACCGGACCTCTTCAGACTTCATCATCCTGTTAATGAAGGTGCTCATAAGCTGACAAAGCTGACTTCATCATCCTGTTAATGAAGGTGCTCATAAGCTGACAAAGCTTGATTACTTCCTTTGCGGGGTACATCAAGCCTCCATTGTCCTTGGTTTTCATTAACCTGAAACTGGTCCAGTTGACTATACTTCCTGCAACAGGCTCTTGCTCGACTGACATGTCGCCTCAAAACCATTACCAAATATCGCATAAATTAAGCAACAACCTGGTAGTGATAAACAAAACTTGGGGTTCTTAAGTCTCCTTGAGGAGCCTCGTTAGAGTGCCCGCACTTTGCTACCTGCTTATTCACCGTATCCCGTAATTGCTGCCTCTGTCGCATATCATTAGAATGCAACCTTAAGCCACCGCATTATATGAAATAGCACCCTACACATAGCTATATAAAGCCCCTCTTTACCAAAGCCGTACGAACATGCCCTATAGGAGTATGGTGTGCCTGACTTGGGATCTAAGGGTCCCGCTTTCAATAATTCCCCTTTCACCCTTACATCTTATTGACTCTCTCTGGTTTGGCAGCTCCTGCCACATTCAACATGTCATGTGTTCTCATAGAGGTTTTTTTCCGACTTTCCACCGACAGAGCGGGCGCCGGATTTTCTGTGGAAAGTGGCTTTTCATTTTATCGCATCGGCTCAAACAGTCTCAACAGTATAAACAAATGTTGTATGCACAGGCTCCTTTACTTGCAAGGCCACTCAGACTAGCGCGGGAAGATTTAGAACAAATTGCATGCTTATATAAAAAAAAAACCTTCGTAGCTTTTTCTGATATGTCTTCACAACATAACCTGCGAGAAAAGCTTCTGGGGCTACCTAATCGTGTTCATCTGCTTCACAACACATCGTTAAAAATTCTAGTTCACTGGCCAGCTCCCTGGTAACTAAATAGGTTAAACAACGTGTCGGGAGCACAGGAAAAGAGGACGACACAACTAGCGCGGTTGTGCCGTCTTCTGTGTTCCCGTCACGTTGTTTTCACAGTTAACCGATAATTAATCACCAACAAGTCCTATCTGCTTTCCCTTGTAGCAAATTCAGTGGCAGCTGACAGGGCATTATGCTTCAGCATCTGGACTTTTTAACCTCAGCGCCGCTTTCATTTCAGAGGAAGCGAGTGCATTTCCACTCCTCACTGCTGCCTTTGTCTGAAGCGAGCTCAGCAGATAAAATTAAGAGGGTCTCTTAGATGTCTCTTAAGCGGAGAACGGCGAAAGCCTACCCTTCTCCTATCATTTGCCTCTCATCGTTTGCCACAGTACGTCATTTCAAGACGTCGTTAGATATATTGGTCGTTTCTCAGTCATGATGAGTCTGCCTGCGTAGTCATTGTAGCCCTTATCACTCATAACTAAGCAGGTTACTCATTTAGAATCAGCAGTTGTCATTACATGTCGTCGTTTCACATATTGGTCATTTCGTAGTCATTAACAGTAATGATGAGTGATGCCTAGCTATTATAGTCATTACCATACATCGCTAAGCACTTTTACTAACTTCTAATCAATTGCGGTCATTACATGTCGTAGTTTGATATACTGGTCATTACAAATCATTTTAGTCATTATTAACCATTATTAGTCATTAGCATTAGTAATTACCTCTATCAATGTCTATAACTTTTATTGATTGCCTGTCACCATCAATCATATTCATTTTTAATCTCCCTCCTTGCACGGCCGCTTTTGCGACGGGCACACTAGTGCACAGATGCAACGCACAGATAACAGGCAAAGCCTCTGCGCATAGATTTTCGCTCCATGAGCCTAGAACGGCTTCCGCCTTAAAAAACAAACGCATCCAGTCTCAACGTTAACGTGCTTGCACACGCGCACACAAAAAAGTTTGCGTTTACCACGCAGACGCGAGGCGAACGCGCCCAGAAAGGAAGCAAACCGCGCGCTCAGAGCCGGCGACCCCGGCGGCGACGTGTCCCCGAACAGTGGCGCCCTCAGCAGAAATAGCAGGCGCAACTGTAAACTCCCCAAGGACGCGCTTGCCCATTGACGGCGGCGCGACGCAGTAGGCCGCACCCAGTGCGCTTCCATCGAGCGGCCGTGGTACTGGCAAAGGCCAAACAACACAATTTGCGAACCTTTTGAAGTCGTGGAACGACCGCTCGCTGCTACCGTCATTGTGCGAAAACAGCGCATAGCCACATGTCGCCCGAGAGAGAACTTGGTGCTCCTGAACAAGAGCAAACAACCACTTCATAAAATTTCCTAGCTTTCACAGCGCTATCCAACACTTGCCATTTACAAAACACTTGAAATAAAGCCTCCAGTTGCCCGTGCAGCTCGCCGTCGACTGTCAGCCAGCTGATCGCAACGGCTAACTGTTTTCGCCATTCACAACTCGATGGCACTCGGAACATCTTGCAACGCGTTCTAGTTGAGTTGCCGTAGTTGGAAGCCGAGCACAGCACCACATTTCCAGCACATTGAGCGCAAATATGAAGAGAATAAAGGCCGAAACCGCACGTCTGCAAGCAATGCCAGCAGAAACCAAACCACAAAAAAAAAAACGACCCGCAAGACAAAATTCACGTGACAAACCCTCGCCGTGATGCAATGTGTGCCAAAACTTGGACAGCCAATGGAGCCGTAGTGTTCGGGAGAAAGGAAAGCGAAGCACAAGGGTGTGCCCATTCTTCTGCCGAGCTTTCTCTCTCCCTCTCTCTCCCAGTTTTCGTTCGCAGCAGCATGTACTACGGCTCCTCTTCCTCTCTTTCCACTTTCACTCCCACCTTCCTCCCCTTCCTTACTGCGCAGTTGAGGTGTCCACAGAAAAGAAGTGACAGTTACCGCGCCTTTCCCTTCCTATAAATCAATCAATCAGCACGTATTACGCATGCGCCGACGAGCCAGCTCTGCTCGTGTGCTTTCTCCAGTGTGTATTGTGAACCCTCTGCGCGGCGGTTGACGTGCGATGCACGGCTCGTGTCGTCGTGCTGAGCGTGCGGCGTAACATAAGCTGTGGCGGCGGCTAACGTTAAGAAGCGGCAGATATTTTTTTTTTCTTTTTTTGCGAGAGTCGACCATCCTTGTCGTGCTGAAAATGCGACGTAGCGTAAGCTATGACTGCTGC
>JAJIZL010053997.1:0-12065 GCA_023969395.1 Amblyomma maculatum | reverse complement strand
ACCTCTTGACGTCACAAAACGCACCAGCCAATCAGGGCCGGCCATGTCACCTACAAACTGCCATATTCGAGAGGCACATCCATGATTTTTCTCTCACTACGCCGACGAAGAGCTTTCGGCTGAACAGGAGCTTTAGCATTGAGGCACTTAAAGGACTATTGCTTTGTGACTCACATTTTGCAATCACATATAAACATTTTACTCGAAGCGAAAAAGGCTCATTTGACCTCAGTAACCGTCCTTTGTCTGAAGGCACATAGATGGATATAACTGCACATTACCAGATATACCATCCGCTAATGATTTCGATGTGCCAAAACATTGACAGTGGCTTAGCTCGGCTATGCCAGGATATACGCAGCGAAAGATTCCAGGCCTCCTTCTGCTTAGTAGACTTGTCGCCGGCCATACTGCCACCTCAAATGTGGTTGCGGTGCACGCGAGCTCTCATTTTCAATCCTCCAACATGTTATCAGGCATGGAGGAATGTTATCAGGCATGCGACACTGCTGGCGAAGAAAGCGGAGGCGACCGAAACGACGAGGCAAGTGGTGTGACGTCATAACAAAAGGCGGGGGCGGCTCCGTGGCGAGGCGCGCAGTGTGACGGTATGCCAGATTGCCAGATGGCGCGGCGTCCGCCAGCTGCGGCAGTTGCTAGGCAACGGATGAAGGTCGGTCTCTGTGCCTCCTCGGAGCACCGCCACAGCGAAATCGCAAGTTCGTGGCCAATGTAGCTTTCGCTAAAAAAAGTCATGGACGTCAAGCAGACAGAGATTGAACTGAGGTGAACTACCGGTAACAGTGTCACAAGTTCCGTCCTTGGCAGCTTAAAAGCGTGGATCCACTTTACGATTACTCAATTTCCCTCTCGGAGCTTTGATATACTTTAAGTTGTTTGGGCCGGTCCACGTGTACGTCGTGTAAATTTAAAAAAAAGGACTTCAAATTAACTGCGGTCAACTCGTAATAAATGCAGCATTTATAGGAAAATAAACAAAATCTGCCGCACCTTGAAGCCTACGGATGTCTCAACAGCTCCGTCACTAAGTGCAAATGGTCAAAAATAAAACGCATTGAAAAGAATCATAGTGTACATATGATTATTTACATTAATAACAACATAAGAAAATGGAGACTAAATAGAAATGCAGAGGAAAGATGAGCTGATGCGCAAGGATATAACACCGTAGACAAGAGAAACTTAAATGTTCGGCTAAAACGCTACGGAATCGTTCGCTCATCTCCTGACAAGACGAAGGCGAGGAAGCAGGTTCGGCTTACTGATGACCACTGACGGTCGGTCCCGAGGGAGGCACCCGAGAAAAGATGTCTCTTCAAAACGGACGGCGGACTGTCGCTGCCCCGCCGAGTTAGTGCTCCTGAGGGCCCAGCGCTGCCATGCCCGAATGTGTCCGGGCCCACCCGCATCTTTCGTGCTTTAGAAGCCTGCTTGTGACAACAGTCCTACTTGGAATGGGTGCAGCTCTAGGGAAAGGCAGTTCGCGTAGCTCTAAGATCTCTGAGATGGGTGTTCAAGAGGTAGTTTTTTTTCTAAACCCAAGCCTCTTTCCTGTCGAATTGAAATATTTTTCTTTCGTTGCCCATTGTAGCCAATGTTGTAACCATATACTGCATGTGTATTTTATTTTTCTATCTAACGCTTCTACTCCGTTTCCGTTTGATCAATCAGTGTAACCCAAATGGCGGCTTCAGACAATGTGCGCCGGGCTGTGTTTGCCATCAAAGCGACTTTAATCCAAGCCTTGGAATGTGTTTTGCCCAACGCCGCCCAATACCAATGCCATACGACGAGCTGCCTGCAAAACGGCCTTTGGGATGAGCTTCCAGTGCTGCGCTTTCTCGGCGAATAAAGAAAAATTTGAATCTGATATTCAGAGTGCTTTTTATTCGACCAAAATAGCCAGCGCCAAAACATAATTTCATGTTGCTTTCACAAAAAACGCGAACTTCAATATATTGTTACGTGGTGACAAGCAAGAAGACGGCCCAACGTGGCGACAGGATGAACGACGATTTAATGTCTGGCCTAGATATTCTTCTTCGCAACACTTCCCGGCGCCATCGAGCGATCGTCCCGATCAGTTCCTTGAAGTCGATGGTGACGTGATGGTGTAGATGTACTGTCTTTGCCAAAAGTAACCAGGCTGCTCCGAAGGCTGCCGGAGCAAGCGCGCGGCCGTGTGGCGGCGTTGCGCTCGCTGTGGCTTATCGGGGCTCGTCAGCTCCGAGGGTACGGCAGCTGAGGTAACTTTGTATCCTCACTCTCGCCCGTTGGATGATAAAAACTAGGCGCGTATGATGTGTGGGCTGCGGCTTCAGGCAAGTGAAGCCTGGTTGTGCCCAGCGAGGTCACTCAGTATAGCGACGGGCCTATTCGCTCTTCTCGGCAACTGCAGAAAACAGAAAAGCAGGTGATAGTAGACACGGTGAGCATGGTTATTCGCTTTTAGGACGAATATATGCTAGGTTTGCCTGACAGTGTTGCTCTGTAATAAGTGTTCCGCGAACGAGAAAGTAATCATATGCATCTAATGGCTAAGCGTGATGAAGGTTTCATTATAAAGTAAAATACCACTTGAACGAACACCACTTAAACGAAGTATTCAGTTCTACGAACTTTATTAATTTCCCCCGCCGAAGCTCCATTAAACGCTATGCAAACGCCCTTCATTTTAACGAAATTCAATTGTTGCTCATTTCAGTTCTACGAACATTTTTTATAACATCATCCTGTGTTTCCCACGTCATACTGAGTATTTCAACCAGAACAACGTGCACGTTTTACTGAATATTTTGAGAAACATATTTTATTAGCGCGTGACGAGAGCTGGCCGTCATTTAGCTCTAAGCTCAACTGGCTATCTAAACAAGCTTGTATCCAGCGGAATCACAGCTATCCTTGCATGCTTAATTGGATCCACAGTCATCGCCACCCGTAGCCACAACTTCAGCCCTACAAAGCTTCTTAGCTCCAAGAAAGGCGTACGTATACATGCTGGTTAATTGTGATCTGCGGAAGGAATGGTCTGGTTGGAGGAAATGAATGCCTCTGCTGCCCAGCAGACCGCTGCGCCTGACGAGGTTCACGGCAGCTTGCACACAGTGACTGAGGCCAAGACCACTGCAGTCCTAAGTTCAAAAGTGCTGCAAAATTTCGGTTCAGCGAACTTTCACTTTAACAAACATTTTCCTAAGGTCCCTGGAAGTTCGTTTAAGTGAAGTTTCACTGTAGTTCGTTACTTGAACCAAAACTTACCTACAAGCAAATGCAAGAATTTGTTAGAATCAATCATTGCATTTATTTATACACAGCCTCCCCAAGGGGTTAACTCAATTTTGCAAGCATAAAAGAGAGATAAGGTGGCTTGAAAGGGTTCACAAGATTTCTTATATCTTTGTACCGGAGTCACGGCCCTTAAACTGGCAGTACGCAAGGCACCTCGGAGAAGGCATATTGAAATTTCGAGGTGTGTTATTCTCTAATGTACAGGTGCATCAAACACGCAGGAAAGCGCTATTGTGCTGGTACGTTTGAGCAGCGGATTACAGAACACAAGCACGTATAATTATATAGCAAGAAACGCGACTTATAATATCGGCTGCAGGGCAGTTGCCGAGAAGAGCGAATAGCCCCGCCACTATAACGAGCGCCCTCGCTGGGCACAACCAGGTTTCGCACACGTGAAACCGCAGCCCATTCATCATACGCGCCTAGTTCTTATCATCCAACGGGCGAGAGTGAGGGTGCGAAGTTACGTCAGCTGTTGTACCCTCGGAGCTGACGAGCACCGATAAGCCACAGCGAGCGCAACGCCGCCACACGGCTGCGCGCTTGCTCCGGCAGCCTTCGGAGCAGCCTGGTTACTTTTAATAAAGACGGCACAAGAAAGATAGAAGATAATGATGCGCGTGCCACCACGATGACGATGAACACGATGATGCTTGGGTGATCCGCCTCCCCTGGAGCTGTTCAACCATCCGCTACCAGAGTCCATGAGACCGATGGCTCGAGGTCGCGACGGGCGGCTGGGAGGGGGTTGCGTGTACATGTCCAGTTCCTTTGGGTCCGTCGGGTCTGTTGAGTGCTTCGTCTCGGTTCTGGTTGGTCTGTCCATTTTCTTTGTTTTCAGATCCTGGCTGGGAGCTGGGCGGTGGTAGTTGGTCGAGTCTGCGCTGTAAGGGCTGGGGTGAAGCTGCTTGGCGATGTCCCTGGGCCCTCGGTCAATGGTGCCGCAATACAGATGGCGTCGATGCTCCAAGGCGAGGATGTTGATGACGTATGCCGCACCTCCAACCAAAATGTTACGTGGTGAAAAGCAAGAAGACGGCGCAACATGGCGATATGATGAACGATGATTTAATGTCTGGCCTAGCGCGAGGGCTCCTCTCGCGCCACTGCCGATCTTCTTCTTCGCAACAATAATAATGACGTTTTCGTGCTGGATATTTGATTGATTGGAAAATATTTATTGTCAGCAATGAGCGATTTGTGGGTGCTACACTTAGATGGCCTCAAGACCGTTGCTATCGGCGACCTTTTCAGCCCACTCAGTAGCCCGAACTTGCGTTAACGGGTCTGAGCTGGCCAGTATAGCTTCCCACCGCTCAAAAGAAGGGACTGATAGTAGGTCCGCTGGTGGCGGCGCTTTTTTGCAGCTCCATAATATGTGATCATATCCTGCTATTTCGATGCAGCGTTTACAATTTGGATTGTATTGTGCTGGATACATGTGCGCTAGTTTAGAAGGGCTGAAGAAGGCACGCGTCTGGAGCCGACGCCAGATTACTTCCTGCCTTTTGTCTAGTTTCTTGTCTGGTGGAGGATATATCCGCTTTGATAAGCGGATATATAAGCGGACCTCCTATGATAAGCTCCATAAAACCCCGGCCCTCAGTCACCAGCGGCTGCCGAACAACTGACCACGGCGGCGGTCAGACCTGTGACGCAGCAGGGGGTGCCAAGAAAGCCTGGCTCCGCTGGACAGGCCGCCATTGGAAACTGACCCTGGCAACGTTTAATGCTAGAATCCTAGCTAGTGAAGCTAGCTTAACAGTGCTGTTAGAGGAACTAGAGGGCATGAAATGGGATGTCATAGGGCTTAGTGAGGTTAGGAGGCCGAATGAGGCATACACTGTACTGAAGGATGGCCATGTACTGTGTTATCGAGGCTTACCAGAGAGGCGACAACTAGGAGTAGGTTTCCTTGTCAATAAGTATATAGCGGGTAATATAGATGAATTCTATAGTATTAATGAGAGGGTTGCAGGCATCGTAATTAGGCTTAATAAGCGGTATAAACTGAAGGTTGTAAAGGCCTATGCACCTACATGTAGTTATGATGACCAGGCAGTTGAAAGCTTCTATGAAGATGTAGAATCGGCAATGCGAAAAGTAAAGACGCAGTATACTGTACTAATGGGCGATTTCAATGCCAAGGTAGGGAAAAAACAGGCAGGAGACAAGGCAGTAGGTGACTATGGCATTGGTTCTAGGAATAGCAGGGGGGGAGTTACTAGTTGAGTTTGCAGAGCGCAATAACTTACGAATCATGAATACCTTCTTCAGCAAACGGAAGAACCGGAAATGGGCATGGAAAAGTCCTAACGGAGAGACTAAAAATGAAATCGACTTCATAATGTGTTCAACCCCCGCCATTATGCAAGATGTAGAGGTAATAGGGAAAGTGCGATGCAGTGACCACAGGATGGTGAGGTCCCAAATTAGCCTAAATCTGAAGAAGGAACGCAACAGATTAGTAAGAAAGAAACCCATCAACGAATTAGCGGTGAGGGGGAGGGCAGAAGAGTTAAGGATCTCGCTACAGAATAGGTTTTCAGCTCTAACTGAGGATGGCGACATTACCCTAGAGGCAAGGAACAATAATTTCAGCGATATCATTACTGAGTGCGCGGTAGAAGTAGGCGGTAGGATAGTTAGAGAGGATACCGGCAAGCTGTCTAAGGCGACGAAAGATTTGATTAAGAAACGCCAGAGTATGAAAGCTTCCAATCCAACAGACCAGATCGAATTGGCCGAAATATCAAAGCTAATCAATAAGCGCAAGGTGGCCGATATACGGAAGTATAACATGGAGAAAATTGAGCATGCTGTAAAGAACGGGGGAAGCCTTAAAGCGGTAAAGAAGAAATTGGGCATAGGCAAAAACCAGATGTATGCGATAAGGGACAAGGCGAGCAACGTCATCACTAATATGGAAAAGATAGTCAAAGTAGCCGAGGAGTTCTATACAGATCTCTACAGTAGCCAAAGTAGTCAGGACCGTAATGAGATTGCCGGTAGGGAAAAACAGTCAGACGTTCCACCAGTGACGAAGGACGAGGTCAAGAAAGCACTAGAAACTATGAAAAGGGGGAACTCAGTTGGAGAGGATCAGATAACTACAGATTTGCTGAAGGACGGGGGGGATATCGTGCTAGAAAAACTGGCCACCTTGTATACGCAGTGCCATGGTGTCATCGACGGTACCGGAACCATGGAAGAATGCAAACATTATCCTCATTCACAAGAAAGGGGACTCTAAGGACCTTAAAAATTACAGACCAATCAGCTTACTGTCTGTTACGTATAAGGTATTTACTAAGGTAATCGCTAATAGAATCAGGACAGCCTTAGACTGCAATCAAGCAAAGGATCAAGCAGGGTTTCGGAAACGGTACTCTACTATCGATCATATCCATACCATCAATCAGGTGATAGAAAAATGCTCGGAATATAACCAGCCCTTACACATAGCATTCATTGATTACGAATAAGCATTCGACTCAGTTGAAACCTCGGCGGTGATGCAGGCATTGCGAAATCAGGGGGTAGACGAGCCGTACGTGAAAGTGCTGGAAGATATATATAGTGGCTGCACAGCAACCATAGTTCTGCATAAAGAAAGTAACAAAATTCCCATAAAGAAAGGTGTTAGGCAAGGAGACACAATCTCCCCAGTACTATTCACAGCTTGTTTAGAGGAAGTATTCAGAGACTTGGAATGGGACCAGTTAGGGATAAGGGTATATGGAGAACACCTCAGTAATCTGCGATTTGCTGATGACATTGCCTTGCTAAGCAACTCGGGGGATGAACTGCAAATAATGATTGATGACCTAGACAGGAAAAGTAGAAAGGTAGGCTTGAAAATCAATATGCAGAAGACTAAGGTAATGTTCAACAGCCTCGGGAAGGAACAGCAGTTTACATTAGGTAGCGAAATACCGGAAGTAGTAGGCGAATATGTCTACTTAGGACAGGTAGTAACCGCAGATCCGGACCACGAAAAGGAAATAACAAGAAGAATACGATTGGGATGGAGCGCATTTGGAAAGCACTCGCAGATTATGACTAGCAGCTTACCGGTATCGCTCAAGAGGAAAGTATACAACAGTTGCATCTTGCCTGTACTCACCTATGGGGCTGAAACGTGGAGGCTAACCAAGAGAGTTCTACTTAAGTTAAGGACAACCCAGAGGGCTATGGAACGAAAAATGGTAGGGGTAACATTAAGAGATAGAAAGCGTGCAGAGTGGGTCAGAGAAATAACTCAAGTTACCGACATTCTAGTAGAAATTAAGAAGAAGAAATGGATATGGGCAGGACATGTAGTGCGAAGAGAGGATAACCGATGGTCGCTGAGGGTAACAAACTAGATTCCAAGGGAAGGAAAGCGTAGCAGGGGGCGGCAGAAAGTTAGGTGGGCGGATGAGATTAAGAAGTTCGCAGGGGTCAAGTGGATGCAGCTAGCACAGAACCGGGTTAAGTGGAGAAATATGGGAGAGGCCTTCGCCCTGCAGTGGGTATAATCAGGCTGATGATGATGATATCCGCTTTTCTAGTTTAAAGTGATTAGTGTAGTCATGAAATGAGATTAGTGTATCTCTCGAGAAATTGGGGGAACCAACCTGGCTCACTGCTCGGCTGACATAACCTCGAGCTATACTGTGAGCCAACTCGTTTCCTTTGTTCCCCGAGTGTGCCGGCACCCATATCAATTCCACCTATTTTTGGTTTCAGTCTTTATATCTTAAAATTCACTCTGTCTCTTTGGAGATCATGCCCCTCGCAAAATCGTTTATAGCAGATTTGGAGTCGCTAATTATGGTAACCGCTTTGGTGCTGACCATCGCCATGGCGATAGCCGCCTCCTCCGCTGTCCCTGAGTAGTTTGTTTTTATTGAACTTGCCATTAATGTTTTACCCGAGTCGTTCACGCCCACGATAGCAAAAGAGTTGCCTCCTTTGTATTCCGCCGCGTCTACATAAACAGTGTATTTAGAGCCTTCTAACTTGGCCTCAAGGGCCTTTGTTCTTGCTTTTCTCCTGCCTTCATGAAAAGCAGGGTGCATGTTTTTTGGTAGTGGTTTAATAGTAAGTGCGTTCCTTACTTCAGTCGGCAGTTTTACTTGTGCATTTCTTTCCGGGATTCTATGTTGTAGTCCTAATTTACCCAGGATTTTCCATCCCGTGGATGTGTTGGCGAGCCTCTTTAGCTGTGTTATTATATGTGCCTTGCATAGTTCCATGGTGTTATTGTAGACCCCCAGTTTAAGAAGTCTTTCCCTAGGAGTGCAGTGGGGTAGCCCCAGTGCTGCTTTATATGCCTGCCTTATGATCGTGCTGGATAAATACTATTATTTTCGTTTGAAAGCGTCCAGTTTCCCAATGTGCGTACGAAGTTCGGACCTCCGTCCTAAGGCATTTCTTCGTGGAAATTTCACCGTGGTGCACGAGGTGCCAACCCTTCTCTCTGAGCACCACAAATTAATAACAAGAAGCGCGCGTGCGCCTCGGCGATTAAAAAGATTTTGTAGTTAGCCGGGTTTTATCCTCCATCAAACTTTGATTACCGCAGTCGAAAATACGAAGAGCGTGGGATATCCTGCGTGAGGAGTAAAATTTCATAGCCCCAATTCCGACCTCACGGATATAAGACAAAATGAGGGCAGCAAGCGAAATATCTGCAGTGCGAGAAAAAAAAAAAACGCTAAAATGAATCTAACATATATTGTGCATACATTCCGTTTCATTTCAAGACCGAGTGTGGGCACACAGAATGATTACTTTCGGGTCGTTTCATTATGAATATTTGGTGCCAATACATTATATCAGCCCAACTATAGCGGTGAAAAAGAACATAATTGCTTCTGGTTGCAGTCCAGTGCGACACTCCTAGCACTTTCATTTCACATATTCTCTATAAAAATTACAGTAATGCACTTAGCTTCGATTAATAGCTTAATGGCGAAAGCGTTTTTTCATCCTTTTCTTATTCCTCTTCTGTCTACTCCTCTTCCTCTATATATCTTGCGTGTGCCCCGCCGGTGTGGCGCAGTGTTTACGGCTCTCGACTACTGTTCCCAAGGACGCGGGACCGAATCCGGGCCTCGGCGGCCGCTTTTCTATTGCTGTGCGATGTCAGTGCACGTAAAAGAACCCCAGGTGGTCGAAATTTCCGGAGTCCTCCACTACGGCGTCTCTCACATCCTGAGTCGCTTTGGGACGTTAAACCCCACAAACCAACCAGCCAATGTAAAGTAAAGCCTCTGCTGTGCAGATTCTGCACCAAGCGTAGAGAGCTTATAGACAAGGCATCAGTAGGGAAACAGTCAGATACTTGCTCAAGAAGGTCCCTCAAGATAAAAAAAGACTCTTTAGAGAAATGGCACTCAACTGTTAGTACCCTGTGGAGTGAGCCCCATAAGCCACGTGTGACCAATTGACTGAGAAGACATCAGGTGACTCTACTACATCGAATTCGCATGGACTCTGCTCGTACGCCTGCCTAGATGCATAAGACGGGCGTGGCATCGTCTCCGCTATGTTCTATATGCGGTGTTTGCGGGGATATAGAACATTATATTATGTGCTGTCCAGAGTACAACGCGGAACTGTGTGTGATGCTCGCTTCCTTCAAGATGTCAGGAGTCCTTCATGGTGCACTACAGGACATTTATCTGCCCGAGTGGAAACCAGACATGCAGAAGGGAGGCTTCACGCTTTCTTTCACAATTTCTGCGGGACACTAATCTTGACCCTGGATGGTGACAGCTAGAATGGACTATGTTCTATTGTGAGGGAATGTGTGCGTAGATGGTGGCAGCTTTAATGGACTGTTTTACTGTGAGTGAATGTGCGTATAGATGGTGACTTCTGGAGTGGACTACGTTATACTGTTAGTGAATGTGTGCATAGATGATGAGGAGTAGGATATGTACTGTTATAAGTGAGTGTGCGCATAATGGGGCAGATTTCAAAGATATGATTTTTTAACACATAAGTGACGCTACGGTGGAGCAATTGTCGGGCAGAATAAGCAAGGCTAATCTCACCTGTTCCATACAATTCAACTCAACTGCTACTGGCTCTGGAGCTGAGCCACTTCCGCTGCCTCATGCGGTCAGATAAAGAGAGAAAATTAGAGAAAAGGAGACGGAAAGAGGAAGAAGCGCGATAGCAACAATCACCCCCGAGGAAATCTCTTAATTGCTCTATACACCTTACATGGGGCACGCATGAAATATTAGCTGCAAGACAAATTTAACTGCATGTTCTTAAGCTTCGCTTTAAGAACACAAGTAAGCAATCATTTACGGCGTCATTCTACGCGGACCACGTAGGCCTTCAATACTAATCTCTCGGAAGGAATAATTCTAAAGCAAACCAATACCATTTTTGCTTAAGGCTGCCGTCGTTCGGGCATAGCTTCCATTCCTCCTAGCGTCCGTTTGTTTACAATGAGCTTAACACCATCAAAATTTTAAAATGTAAGTTGCTGTATAGGAAAGGAAAGGCACTGTACCTGTTACAGCTCTGGATGCTCATCGGAATCGCGCTGTCAGGGAAGATTGATTGATTGATTTATATGAAGGGAAAGCCGCGGTAACTGTCTCACTTGTTTTTCTGTGGACACCGCAACCACGTCGTAAGGGAAGTGAGGAAGATGGGAGGGAAAGTGGATAGAGAGAAAGGGGGGCCGTAATGGAGGGCTACGGAGTAATTTCGACCACCTGGGGATCTTTAACGTGCGCTGACATCGCACAGACGAACGTGGCTTTGAAAGAAGAGAGAAAGAGGTATCGAGGAGGAGGCCTGCGAAATAATTTAGACCAACTGGAGACCTTTGACGAACCATGAATGAATTAATAGTGAATAGATTGTTAGTCAGGCTGAACTTCGGCCGGGGTGGTGCAGTGGTAAGACGCCCGACTACTGTGCCGGAGTTCCCGGGTTCGAACCCGACCACGGCGGCTGCGTTTCGATGGAGGCGAAACGAAGTGGTGTCCGTGTGCTGTGCGGTGTCAGCGCACGTTAAAGATCCCCAGGTGGTCGAAATTACTGCGTAGCCCTCCACTACGGCTCCTCTTTCTCTCTTTCCACTTTCATTCCTACCCTCCTCCCTTCCCTTACGGCGCGGTTCGGGTGTCCACAGAGCAAGTGTGACAGTTACTGCGCCTTTCCCTTCCTGTGAACCAAATTACATATTACATTTTACTTCGGCTGTCCATCTTGGATCAATATGTCTTGGAATCATTGGGAGAAGGAGGATGCTTTGGAGGGAGAAAGCTGTGGTTGAGGGCGACGATGGTGGGCACCGAGCAGACCGCCTGACAGACACCGATTCGATAATCATTACTTTAACAAAATTATTTTCGTAATTGTTAAGTGAAATCCGTAAAATGATAACATGTGCTCAAAATCTCGACTTTCACAAAAAAAAAGTAACTATTAGCACGTATGAGTGATGTATAGCATGTGCGCGGGCAAATCGAAGTCACCTTCAATCACACTGGGTGTACAGTCATGGACAATATTTTGCGAGACGCCGGAGCCCCGTTTCAAAGCTGCCTCTGGGCCACTAGGCGGCGTGGTGCGCGCGTCGAGGTTGCGCGGGCCGATGACTAGGCGCATGCCCGTCCTATATGCGTTCGCTGGCCTTTCTCCTCGCTCGTTTTGTTTGAAGCGCTGCTTATTCCGCACTTGGGCGCGGCTGGCGCTGTTTACTGCTCGCGCCGCTCGAGCTATGCGGCCGTCGTGCT
>JAJIZL010053980.1:0-15342 GCA_023969395.1 Amblyomma maculatum | reverse complement strand
ACCAGGTCAGACGAGCACTGACGACTAGAACTCGGTACAGTTCCGTCTGGAATAACCTCGTACGTAACTTCTGAGAGGCGACGCAACACTCTGTAGGGTCCGAAGTAACGATTGAGAAGTTTTTCTGACAGGCCTGGGCGCCGGACAGGTGTTCACACCCAGACTTTGTCACCAGGCTGGAACACGACATAGCGATGGCTGTCGTTATATCGGCGTGCATCTGTTGCTTGCTGTTTTGTAATGTGATTACGGGCGAGTTGGCGAGCTTCCTCAGCGTAGTTGGTGAATTCTTCTGCTTCAGCGGTAAGCAGTTGGTCGTCAGCCGCACATGGCAGCATAGCGTCGAGCATGGTCTGTACATCGCGTCCGTATACTAGGCGAAACGGAGTGAATCGAGTTGTTTCTTGGACGGCCGTGTTATATGCAAATGTGACATAAGGCAATATCTCGTCCCATGTTTTATGCCGGCCATCGACATACATGGCGAGCATGTCCGCTATTGTTTTGTTTAGTCACTCAGTAAGGCCATTAGACTGAGGATGGTAAGCAGTAGTCTTTGGGTGATGTGTCTGGCTTAGTTGGAAAACTTCTTCAAGAAGACGCGCTGTAAATGCCTTACCACGATCACTAATGACGTATGAAGGGGCGCCATGGCGGAGGACAATCTGCGTCATGAAAAATTGTGCCACTTCGGAGGATGTTGCACGTGGCACCGCCATAGTTTCCGCGTAACGTGTCAGATAATCTGTAGCCACGATAATCCACTTATTGCCAGCTGACGATAGAGGAAAAGGGCCAAGAAAGTCCATACCAATTTGGTCGAATGGTACTAGCGGTGGGGGAATAGGCTGCAGGAAACCCGCTGGCTTCAATGGCGGTGTCTTGCGTCGCTGGCACTCGCGGCAACCTCTAACATATCGATGAACGGTGGCGGTAAGTTTGGGCCAGTAGTAGGCCTGGCGCACTCTGGTAAGAGTGCGTGCAAAGCCCAAGTGTCCAGCGGTGGGTTCATCATGGCAAGCATGAAGGATTTCATCGCGGAGATCTGCAGGGATGACTAGAAGATAGGCTCGGTCACTGTTGCCGGCGCTTTTCTTGTAGAGGATTCCGTCGAGCGTACAGAAGGATGACAAGTTCTTAGCAAACAGTCGAGATACTGTAGAATCGAAACCCTCCAGATGATCGATCACAGTTTTGAGGTCTGGGTCAGCCCGTTGTCGGGCCTTTAAATCAGAGGAACTGATAATGCCGAGAAAATGGGCGTCTTCATCCGTACTGTCATGGGCCAACTCCACGGGTGATCGAGACAGTGTGTCAGCATCTTTATGTTTACGTCCGGATTTATAAACGATAGAGTAATCAAACTCTTGCATCCGAAGGCTCCACCGTGCAAGACGTCCTGATGGATCTCGAAGACTAGCTAGCCAACACAAAGCATGATGGTCAGTCACAACTTTAAATTTACGGCCGTAGAGGTAAGGTCGGAATTTCATTGTGGCCCAAACGACGGCGAGACACTCCTTTTCAGAAGTTGAATAGTTTGATTCTGCCCTAGAAAGGGTGCGGCTGGCATAAGCGATCACTTTTTCCTCGCCTTGCTGGTGCTGGACCAGAACAGCACCCAGACCGACATTGCTGGCGTCGGTGTGAATTTCGGTGGCAGCGTCCTCATCGAAGTGTGCAAGAACGGGAGGGTTGTGCAGCCGTTGGCGCAGCTCGGTGAATGCCTCCTGCTGCTCGGAAGACCAGACATACGGGACGTCATCACGTGTCAGGCGCGTCAAAGGTTCTGCAATCTTGGCAAAATCAGCAATGAAACGGCGATAGTACGCGCACAGGCCCAAGAAACGTCGGACTACTTTCTTCGTGGCAGGGATGGGAAAATTGGCTACAGCGGCTGTTTTATCAGGGTCAGGCCGGACACCGCCAGCGCTAACCACATGACCGAGGAATTTTAGCTGCTGATATCCAAAGTGACATTTTTCCGGTTTGAGTGTCAAATCGGCCGAGCGAAGAGCGTCCAATACCGTTCGCAGCCGCTTAAGATGTTGGTCAAACGTTTCTGAAAACACGATGACGTCGTCCAAATAAACCAAACAGGTTTGCCATTTAAGACCAGCAAGTACGGTGTCCATCATTCTCTGGAACGTCGCTGGCGCTGAACACAGACCGAAAGGCAATACTTTAAATTCATATAAGCCATCGGGTGTCACAAAGGCAGTCTTTTCCCGATCGCGCTCATCCACTTCTATCTGCCAATAACCACTTTTTAAATCAATGGAGGAAAAGAACTTGGCGTTGCGAAGTCGATCGAGTGAATCGTCGATACGGGGCAACGGATATACATCTTTTTTTGTGATGTCATTCAGTTTCCTGTAATCAACGCAAAAACGCAGCGTGCCATCCTTTTTCTTAACCAACGCGACGGGCGACGACCACGGACTTTTAGACGGCTGAATAACATCATCATTAAGCATTTCCTGGACTTGTGTCCGAATTGCCTCACGTTCTTTGGCCGAAACACGGTACGGCTGCTGTCGAATAGGTCGGGCATCGTCAGACGTTATGATGCGATGCTTGGCGATAGAAGTTTGCCGGACTTTCGATGATGAGGCAAAGCACGGGGCGTACTCCAGCAGTAAGGCACGCAGGGCGCGTTGTTGACAGAAAGAAAGGTCACTGCTAACATCGATGCAGTCTAGAACACTGGGAGTATCAATAACGTCAAACGCAAAACATTCAGAAACTTCCTTTAACAGTTCGCCGAAAGCGATGGCAGTAGAGCGATAGAGGTGGCGAGATTCATTCGTCAAGTTCGTGACGAGAAGCTCAGAGTGACCATTGCTGAGAATAATTAAGCTTCGAGCTGCACAGATACCATGAGAAAATAAAAGAGAACGGTTGCTTTCAGCTATTATTGGCCCGTCACGAAGCCCGTCGCACACAACACTCACAAACACGCTGGAGCGGGGAGGCACTGAAACACACTCGGCTGAAACCCGTAGGGCGCACGTACGTTTGCCATCGGTGGGGCTGGCAGCCGCTTTCTCCGTTGAGAACGAGACCGTTCGCTGTCGGAGATCGATGATGGCGCCATATTCCCGCAGGAAACCCACACCGAGAATCAAATCACGAGAACATTCCCGGAGAACGACGCAGCTGACAACGAACGTTGACGTACGAATCTGGATTCTAGCCGTGCACTGTCCAATAGGAGTAATTACATGCCCCCCAGCCGTGCGTATTTGCGTGCTACACCATGGTGTCATAACCTTCCTAAGGGTCGCTGCCAGTTTCCCACTCAAAATCGAAAAGTCTGCTCCGGTATCCACTAAAGCGCTGACATTATGACCATCGATGCACACAGGGATGTCCAGCGATAGCCGGTCTCGTGAACCAAATGCTGTCGTTTCTGCTCCAAAATCCATATCTGTTCTCATTGGGGGGACTTCTTCGTGCTGACATTTAGCGGCCCCGCCCCCGGAGGTCTCTCTACTCAGTTTTCCCGGTTGGGGCTCGGCGAGCGACCAGGCGGTGCTCGCGGGAAGTTACCAGTTGTTGAAGCGGTTTGCCGACGTGGGGATGGAGACCTGGATTGTCGACGCGCCATCCGGAGGCTCTCTTGTGCGAGGTTGTCTCCAATGTCACGAGGTAGTTGTCCGAACGTGCGTCTAGGTGCGCTGGTGTAAAAACCCTCCGGTCCGAGTTCCCGATAAGGGCACCACCGGAAAATGTGACCAGGTTCCCCACAGTGGTAGCAAAGGCGGCGGCTCCGACGGGCCTGCCAGACGTCCGTTCGTCGAAAGTTTGATCGCGGTGGCCGCACGTACCGCGTAGGCTGCTGTACAGGAATGTATTGCATTGGCTGCTGGACGGGCATGCACTGGGTTGGTGGTAACGTAGACAACGGAGCTTGGACGGGAACTGGGCGTCGGAGAATGTCAGCGTAAGTCGGACGAGAAAGATCAGGAACAGGGGTACTTTGAGCTTCAGCAACATGCAGAGATGGCTGCGTGACTTGCTGAATCTCTTCGCGGATCATATGTGCGAGAGAATCACCCCTGGGTTGGAACGTGCCACAAACCTTCTGCAGTTCCTCGCGTACAATCGCACGAATAAGATCTCGGAGCTGTTCAGTATTTCTTACAGCAGCTGTAAGAGGCTCGGCAGCAGTCGTAGCGAGGATTGGGCTGTCGTAGACCGCCGAGCGGCGCTGGTGTAGGATCTTTTCCATGGTGACCGCCTCTGTTAAAAATGAGGTAACTGTAGTTGGTGGGCTACGTACAAGACCAGCAAAAAGCTGTTCTTTAACCCCATGCATGAGGTGGCGCAGCTTTCTCTCTTCAGACATGTTGGGATCCGCACGTCGAAATAGTTTCGTCGTGTCCTCAACATACATCATGACGGACTCGTTTGGCATCTGTTTTCGAGATTGTAGAGCACGTTCTGCTCGTTCGCGCTTATCCAGGCTGATATACGCCTCTACGATAAGACGGCGGAACTGAGGCCATGATGTTATTGTGCCTTCTCGGTTCTCATACCATGTCAAAGCATGGTCTTTCAGGCAGAACATGGCGTTCCGTAGCTTAAAGTTGTCGTCCCACTGATTAAAGGATGCGACTCGTTCGAACTGAGTTAGCCAGTCCTCAACGTCTTCATGCGCAGTGCCATGGAACGATTTCGGCACTCGGGGGTTTTGAACGTAAACAGGAGTACCTTGCATGACTGTCGTAGTGATTTGCGTGGCTGGCCGGAGGCTCGTTGTTGAAGTGGACTCCAAGGGCCCGTGTTCGGGAGGAAGGCCCAGGTTCCTCCGGCTGACGCGATGAACTGGCGTGTCCACAGGCAAAAGCTCGGTGTCGTTGGTTCGCGGAGGGGTGTGCGACATTGAGAGGACAATTACCCAGCACCTCCACCAAAACTGTCACGAAGACAGGGATTTATGGGTATCGGCAACAGGGGCAGATACACACAGTCAAAAGAGAGGTTTCCGAGAAACGGTAGCACGAAGACACAAGCTCAAGAGTCCACAGGGGTTAACTAGCCGAAGCGCGCGAGAGTCTCCAACTTCTTTGTCGTTCAAGCGCTACCTCGAACCGTCAGGTGGCAATATATATATCGGTTTGTGTTAAAAATAGGAAGGTACTAAATTCTAGGCTTCATCAAAGCGCGCCGGAGAACGCATGGAACCTGTCTCCAAGGCGCAATCAAGCATAGATTTTTTTATTCATCGAAGGCGAGCAAGCAGATGCCTTGGAAGACGACGAAGTAAAAACTACGCTAAAATTACGCAGATGGAAATAATCTTGTATGTCCATTAGCCCTTAGAAGTCGCCAATGCGCAGACATCTATCTATTTAGACTGCCATTGATTACAGGTAAGTGAAGGTAGTATGTCTAAGCTACTGCCTTTCCGGCGAAAGTTAACCTCTATCGCGCAAGATTTTGTTTCATCTCCCGTAACCAGCCCAGGTCATCTAAAACAGTCATGTCGGTATTGCCAATTTGTCGATAGATGCCAAGGTAGAGCATGCATAACTACCTACCTATATTTAAGAGGGAACGTACATGGAAACAAACAGAAAGGCAACAGTAAGCCTAATAACTTGGAGGTATGGCGGGTACGAAGCATTCATCACAGGAATCTGGCTGCCTTACAAAGAGGAGGCTACGATGGTTGCTGAACAAATTGCTACCAGGGGGTAGTACTACAAGAAAGAACATGCATAGGGAGTGATTGCTGTATAGGCAGTTGTTTATTATGCGAAGAAACCCTTACTTAAGTAAGGTGACCATCGATGAGGCAACTGCCTCATGGACGCTATGCACAACTAGTGATAGCAAAACTATAACGTGATTTCCTGTCAAGATTAATACGCAACCACGGTTTGCGCAGCAATCAGTGTGGGTGTTTAAAGATTTCTCTTATGATTTAGCATCTGTCTGCTAGTGACGTGTAGTCGTGTTTGCAACAGGAATTCGTACTGAAGAGAACGCAGACTACCGTCAAGTATAAGTGATGCTAAAGGTGCGACCGTAAATTGTCCCTGCTCCCCCGTAATATAGTGTACATATCCATTATTTTTAACTATACCTTTCCTTTCTTCCTGTTGCTCACCTCGTCGATTTGTTCTCCCTCTTAATTGCTGTTTATTTTCGTCCGGAGCCCCAGTTCAGATGCATCTAATGATTAGATATCAGACACCGAGACTGCCAAACATTTTTTTACTTAAGGCTTTAGTTTTTTTTTGTTTTTTTTTTTTAAATAAAACCCTTACTGATACTACTAATTATAAGTGAAGGCACCAACCTGTACGTGAAGCAGCTAATCGCCTTTCCTTTCACCAAATAACCAAAGAGCGAAATGAATGTATCATTGCGGCCAATTCTGTAGCAGTAAACCAGTGCTAAAACACAAAGCAAAGCCATCCAAAACAATGTCAAGGGCTGTCTTAATTCAATGAATCACAACTAATGCCGTCTAAATTCTGTGTTAGTGCAAGCGATGTTTTACTCCGTTGGAATTAGACAACTGAACGGCACGCTGAATCCGATGGATATTTAAATTATATTTAGGCAGTAATGGAACTTGAATTTTGTTTGCCTAAATTTTAAGTATCATATTGTTGAAAGCTAATTAGCCATGGTACTCTTTGAAGGCGCTGGCTGTAGGGTTAATGGCGTGTGATTACACAGATAATTGAATTTATTCGGTTCAATGTTGATATTTAGCGCTCTACATAGACATAGAAGCTCCACTAGTGCTCGCATTGTTACAGTGACTGATATTTATTTCTTGTGTACTGTCTGAATGCTGCAACATAAGACATTTCTTTATGCCGGTAAAGTTGTTGCGCTATAAATCCGATCTGAATTGTGCGTAACATTTGTAGGAAATATATTGAGCATTAAATAGATGTGTTCCCTACCTCCTGTGAATTTTGGACGGGGTGAAGGTTACTCCGCAGCGATGTCAGCGCATGACAGACTGCTTGGCAGTCATTAAGTATATTTGCACAATACAGGCTTAACTTAGCACTTGAGCAGTAACTCATGTCATGAGTATCCGCTCCACATTCTATGGAGGTGTACAGCGCCATCGTGAACTGCAGGTGATTAATTACCAATGCTGCCGCGGATCCGTAGAGACCAGCTGCGTTTGATTTGTGAGACATCAGATGTGAATATACAGTTTACGTCGACTGGTCGTCAACATAATTCAACATAATTTTTGATCAGTACGTTTTGTGAAGGAATAAAGGTGCATTTGACCTTATTAGGCTCTGTCGAAATGCGAACCTTATTTCGTGCAAGAGTGCCGAAATCGTCTAGTTTGCACGCTCTTGTAATCAAAACGTTGCATGAAAACGTGATAAAAGCGTAAGAAATGTTAAAGCCAAGGTGGTGGCAGATGGTTTCATTATTAGGTTTTAATTAAAGAAATGTGATTTTCTACCCCAAGTGGCATAGCTGATCACGAAATACACAAAATCTCCAAGCTTTTCCTTAGCCAGATGCGCGGCTTTTATTAGTTTGAAATCTTGGCAAATGGATCTTTCAACGTACCTGCTCGACTTTCGAAGCACAAAAATTAACTATATAAAGAAACCTTCCAAGTTCATGAAGAATATTCAGGACCTAATTGTACCTCAAAATTACCTCGTAGCTGATATGTCTGCGTGCTGAGTGGATGTAGGGCTCCCTGACGTTACGCTTTGCTGGAGCGGCTGACTCAGACCTCTCTTTTCACATGGACGAGTGATATCAGAATCAACCTGCCAGGACCTTTCCATTCACATTATCCCTAGGCCACGGTGGCTTGTTGATAGGCTTTGTTTGAAGCGGGGCTTTACCTCTGGGCTAGAAACTTTCGCTGTCGCATCATACCCTTAAAGCACAGCCTAATTGTTCAATAGATTTTGGCATTTATTTGAATACAACCAGGCATACAGAGTTTAAGGAAATGTTACTTGCTAATTATCAGAGCTCTTGCTGCAGCATTCTAGTCAATAACACATGGCGAGCTATATTCACCGGGCAGAAAAATTCCGAGAACACTTGTATCTCCAATGCAGAAAGGCTAAAGCCTGAGTGTTGCTACTGCGCAGGGTGTATCACGTTTGTTCTAATTAACATTATGAATTTCATGCACCGTAAATAACATTCCTACAGTCATGATTGTCATTATCACTATTTGCAGCATCATTGTCTTAGCTACTATCATCCTCACTATAGACAAAAAGAAGTATGATATGCTTTTTGCGATCCTGAGCGTGTCGTAGTCGGTTACAGCGCTCGTCGTCTCTGGATCTGTGGGATGAATGTTCGGTTCATGGTGAAGACAGGATTTTTTTAAAGCGTAAGCCTTCCTAGCTTCATGGAACGAAATCTTGTCCGCGAGTGGATCTGTGCACAAGATTTCATGAGATGTGGCTTCCTTATCTTGCAGTCCTGCCATCTGCAATCCCCAATATGAACGCGCAAAGGAACAACATGCAACCGGACTGATCGTGTACCGTCCAAATTCATACTCACCGGAGAAAGTGTAAAAAATACAGCGCTTTTCCATTTCCTGTAAATCAATTATAGTTATCTGTAGCATTGAAGCGAACGCCAATAAACAGTAAATGATGATAGAAAAATTATAGGAGAGGAGGGGTAGGCTTTCGTCAATTTTCGACACCTATGAAACGGTCATTTTCTTTTCTTATGCCGTCATCATGACGTCATTTTATGACGTCATGATGACGTCATAAAATGATGACCGAGCGCAGGGAGTATAAGCCATTAAATGCTTTCGCCTTAAAGTTTCGCTGCATGATTACGTTTGCGTAGCTGTAGATTTACGTCTGACATTTTTTTCTGATGTCTTCTTTCGTTTATATTATATCACATTTCGCACACCGCTTTATTTAGTCAGATGTGTAAGTAAGACCATTGAACACTTTAGCATAAAGTGAACTTTGTTGCTGTTGCGGATAACTCGAAATTTCTCAGGTGTGTCCATATTGCCTCAGTGAGGTTCATTGCTGAGAAAAGTGTAGAAGCTAGCTAAGCTTTGCCAGCGTATACCGTAATCGACATTATAGCACGAATGCTGCTCGGGGTAAGCAGTAAATTACCGTAAGATATCTCACAAAATACACGCAACGTAACTGCGATTCCGCGCCAACATTGAAGATTATTCACCTCGACTGCACGACCGCGTTGTAAACTGTATATAAACCGGATGCTCATGACATGAGTTACAGTTCAGGCATTAGGCTCACTCTGCATTGCGCCATTCTGCATGACTGCCAAGTACTCTGTCTTGCGATGACATCGCGGCGCTACAGAGAAACTTTCCCCGTGTCCCATATTCGACGGAGGGAGTGAACGCATGTGTTCCAACCACTGCATATTTCCAACAAATGCTACTCACAATACAGGTTGGATTTATAGCGCGAGAACTCTACCAGTAAAAAAAAACATTTGCTTGTTGCAGCATTGAAATATTGCTCAAGGAATAATTATCAATCATCTTGAAAACGAGGGCAGGTGTGGGGCTGCTATTTCTATACACAATTGAGCATTGCCGATTAGACCATTTGTTTCTATGGTCTACGTTGTCTAAAGCAATGAAGCATCAAACCAACTCCCTCAGAGAGCGCCATGGCTAATAAGCTTTAAATATAGTTAGGCCTAAAACTTAGCCAAATCAAAGGAGGACGCATTGCCTCCTCAGACATATATTAAATGCAGTTCCACAGCGATGCAGTGTTATCTTCTGCTAAAGGAATAGAAAATAGTCATAAATATAGCTTAACATTAAGACAGCGTTTAACTCCGCTTTATTCAGTTAAGACATGTGAATGTAGTGTTATATGACTTTGCTTGGCAGTTTAGCACTGATAGGCTTGCATAGAGTTCGGAATAGTAGCTATTTATTTTGTTTGCTATTTGTGGAAACGAAGGGTGCAGTAGCTGTTTCATTTGTGGTAAACATCTTAACTTAGAATGAACAGAGGTCTGTGCGTCGTAACTACGAATTCCTGTCAGAAACTAGCCTATGACGTCACTAAGAGGCATGTGCTGAATGGGAAGAGAAATTATCTAACCGCCCCATTGCCCGCGGCCCAAACGGCGGTTGCGCAATAATTGGGACACGAACTCGCATTATGTTTTTTGTATCGGCTCTATTACTAGCCGCTCACACTGCCCATGAGCAAGTAAGGGTTTCTTCACATTAATAAACTGCCTTTACAGTATCCAGCAAATGTTCATCTTCTTGTAGCCCCACCTTCTGGTCGCTCTTTTTTCTGCAGCCCTCATAACACCCTTTCTTCAAATAATAATAATGGCGGGGGCACATGCCTTTGTACTCACCATACCCCTAAACTATGAAGCCACCCGCTGCCTTTCTTCAAACCAATTTGTACCCTCTCCCCTAAATGTGAGTAGGTGATTTGATTCGCGCCACTGCCACCCGTTAGCCGTAGCCGATAGCAGGCGGCCAGTGGCGTTTGATTTTTCTGCTACCGGCTACCTGCCATGCCTCACATGGCAGGTAGCCGGAAAGCATCTTGTGTCCAAGCTGTCCTTCTATATACATATAATAGCGTGGCTACCCGGAACGGAGTATCCGTCATACATAGAATTTGCCTAAAGCGCAGTGGGAACAGTATTAAGATGTCCTTCAGTACACAACACTTGCATTCTCCAGACTGCCGAAATGTATGTGTTCTTAATGACCTTGGAATGCTGAACGTGAAAGGCAATAATGTTGTGCCACTGGTTGGCAACTGCGACATCTGGAGGGCTGTTCGACAGTTTAACACTAAACCAGACCATCCGTTAAACCGACAGCGACGGTTCGCCACACAAGCTAAGAGCTGGCACTTAAGCGCTCCGATGTAAAACTGCCGCTAGAGCGACAACAGCCTTAGACATACTAGTAGCCTGCAATGATTGGTGCTCTCCTGCAGGTTAAATAGAAATATTCACATAGGCAGCCACTTAAGGCATGTGGGCTTGTGAGAACACTTTGCAGCTCCGTTGTTTTTGAGTAGCCTTTTTTATTCTGCAGAATACCAGCTTCGCGATTTGCTAGCCTTCGATTAACTACAGGGCTATATAGTAGAATGCGCCTTGTAGACAGCTGGCATGGATTCTTAAGTACGCTTTGACGTAGCGCAGAAAGTAACTTAAATTGTAACTTATAACCTAAACAAATAAGTATCGCATGCAACTATTAGGTGTAGGACGATAGTTTTATCATTAGTTCACCCAGTATGCTGTTCTTACTATTTTCTATGGTAAGTTATGATCACGATCATCTATACTAAGCTGCATATTAGACCTAAGAGCTAATATTAATGTAATTTATTATTAAAGAATTTTAAACGAATTTGTTTTGACACAGCTTGCAGTTGAAATGAGGTTTTGTGTCGATTTCTTGAACTCCGTTAATTTTTCCAAGTTTAGTCGGTGAGCACTGCAAATTAAAATATTTAAAGCTCCTTACGCTGTCAAATTGGCGAAAAGCGTTCCTCATTCCCCCAAATATCCTTCATCGACTTATAACTTATAATTATAATTACCGCCAGACTCTTTAGTAAATATTTAACGGATCATATTGCCGAATCACTCGTAATTCCTGCAAACAATATTTTCATTATTTTCTGAAAATCATATGTCACGGGATACCCTTGAATACTCATCTCTAGGTTCATTCTATCTTCAGCAGCGTGATGACGTTGACATAAAATATTTTTGGAGTGCAGTATTGCGGTACTCTAAGTGCACATAGCCGGCTGGGAATGACTTCTGACGCCAATAATTGTAACACCTTGTAATTATTGCGCTGTTAGTTCACAGTAGAAAAAAGCAGTCCAGCATATTTCGATTGTCACATATTATTTAGATTTAGAATAATGCTTGGTGCTAATTTATACCTTCAGGTTCTTCCTTAAATATTTTAGGTTTTGTCGTAATTGTCGTTTTCCTCCGGCTCACAATATTTATCAAAGTGGGCTCAATGGAGTGATGTACATTTGCCGTAAAAAGTGAACATTACTTCACAACTGCTTGGATAGCATAATTTTTGCTTTGTCATATGAGTTTCTAGGTAAATTTTAGAACAGTATTTTTCAGTTTGGCGTTATTCCTTTGTTTCCAATGTATATATAATTTATATATCACATGCCTATTAAAAACATTGCAATAATTTTATACGTTTGTAATGTAAGTGGCCCTGATAATTATCTACATTAAGAGTTCGGTAATGACAAGCTGCGCTGCACGAACATGTAGCTTATCTGCGTACGACATGAAAGGCAAAATGACAAAAGATGACAAGCGAAAGTTGCCCTTGTTGTCTTGCGTAGTCTTGTTTGTAATGTAGTTAGAACGGCTCTGGGATGATGCATGTAGTCAACTGTCTCCAAAGCGTCACTAACTGAGCAAAAAAAAAGAGCAGACACACAAAACACTTTCTCAAACCCGGTCAATGCTTAAAAGTTTATTTGCATACTGTTTGAGAAGGAAATATTATCAGTATAGGCACGGGTTGCGGCATGTCCATCGATTTTGGAGAATGGCAAGAAAGTTGTCCGGCGTTGGAAGAATATGAAACCTGTATATATGCGTGTATGATATTATATTCAATCATCTACAAAAACAAAAAAATGTTATCAGCGAGCACGTCTGCCAGATTAGATGAAAGCAGAAAATAGTTTTAAACAATAGAGATTCTCCGCCATAGGTAGGTCTCAGTGCTGCCATTGTGAACCTAAATAACAATCTTCTAGGCTTAATCCGCTAACCTATGTAAGTAACCATTCTAGATAGCTGGCATTAGCAACCACAAAGATATATGTCCATATATTGATCGCGGTTGTCTTTCTTTGTTCACTCAGTCTCTTCACAGGAAACTGCCCGAAGATTGGAAACACGAGAAGGTCGTTCAGTCTACAAATCAGGCAACATACCACTAAATTACCGTCCCATATAATCAACTAGCATTCCCTGCAAAATCATGGAACATGTTATCTCTACCCACATCATGATATTTCTTGATACAAACACAAATGTGCATCCTACTCTGCATGGGTTCCGCCGAGGTTACTCCTGCGAGACACAAGCTGCAACATTCATACATGATCTGCATCCTAACATTGACTCTAACCTACTGACTGACGTCATATTTTCAGATTTTTCTAATGCCTTTGGTAAAGTACCCCATAAAAGGCAACTAATAAAGCTTTCTCGTCAACATTTACAGTCCTATATATTGAGGCAGATTGAAGACGTTTTGACTAATCGTTCTCAGTTTGTCTTCCTTAACAATCTGCTCATTCTTGTTACTGTCAGGCGCCCCGCAGGGGTCTCACATACATCACTTATTGGCCATCAAAATAACATCCTACATAAACATGTTCACTGATGTCTGTGCAGTTTATCGCTCTATTCTAACCAGCGGTCACCAAATTTCAGTTCATAATGATGTTAATGCTGTTCACGACTGGTGCAACGAGTAGCTAAAGGAACTTAACCCTCGCAAATGTAATTTTTGTACATTAACCGTCACCGTAATCATCTTCTTTGCTTACGTATTCAGAGAAGTACCCGTACAACTGGTTCAGTCATACATGCGACATGAGACATTATGTATTGTTATAGTGTGGTGACATTATGCATTCATCTTTCGTTGCTTTAATTCTTGTAGAAGTTCCACGCGCTTTTGTTTGATTTGTGAGGTTTTAGTTTGTATTTGCTTCTCTTCATTGGTAGTTTTACGAATGTGTAAGCGGTAATTAACTTCCTTCACGTTTATTGTAAAGTTCCTTCTTCTAATGTCTCTAACTTTGACGATTGGGTGCCTGCAACCTGTGTACTTTATCCATTGGACCCTTTACTAGCCGCTGGCTATGGGTCCAAGCAGTGTCTGCCTATTTTCCTGTAGCGCACCAAAAAACAATAAAAAAAGTATTTCGGCATAACAATTTCTAGCGATCTTACTTGGAGGGTGCATGTTGTTAACAAAATTTCGCCATCAAACAGGACATTAGGTTTCTTAAAACATTGCCTTTATCATGCTCCCCACCATGTAAAATTACTAGCTATACAAATCACTTGTCTGACCTAAGCAAGAGTTTGCATCCCCAGTTCCGAACCCTCATCAAGCGTATCTCCTTAGCGCCCTCCAATCTCTTCAAACTCGTCGTTCATGATACTCCTATGACATCAGCATCTCTTCGTTAAAGCAGCATCGGGATTATCGCCCCGCCGCCGTGTTGCCAGCCTTCATTATTTCACAGTTTTTTTCACAGGCCCATGCGCATTGCTCCTTAATTCTCCCTCCCGCGCGCATATCGTATCGCATCAGCATCAGCTACAAATTCCCCGCCCACGCTTGCGGACTGTCACATTCTATAATTCGCTTTTTCCTCGTACACCTGCAGACTGGAATGGCCTTCCAGACGACATTGCAACTACCACTTGTTGACATAATTGTGTCGAAAATGTAAAACTTTTTCGGTTTTGTGAAAATGCGATCTTCAATTTTGCACTCCTTATGTAACACACCTTTTAAGGAGCTTAACGATATTAAAATGAAATGAAAAAAAAAAATGAAATATTCACAGCTCCGTGACGAATAAAATGACTAAAAATATTACCGAAGGAAGAAATGAAGTTGCGCTGGTCGGTTAATTGCTGAACAAACATGACACTGTTCGAATAAGACAGACAAGAATAGACAAAAAGACTCAAGCAAAGGGCCCAGTGTGAGTCTTGTGAGTGAATGTCATGTCTCTCCTGCTCCTTTCTTCGCGTAGTTTTCAAATTGCTTTAACACTTAAGCGCCCACAGGGAATATATTTCCCACTTCATTCAAACGCTTCCTATTGCTGAAGCAATCATCTTTGCCTTACAATACTGTGGCGCCATCTAGTGTAACACCATAGGAACATAACAAAACAAAATTATCGTTTTCTCTGCAACCCGCTAGGTGCCACTGCAGGTTTTTCGCAACTTCGCGCCTTTTTTTCTCGTTCCGAGTGCTCTTACGTGCGTGGATCGCCACAGGGAAAGCAAGTCACGGATGCTGGGTTTCTTGCGTCACTAAAGTAAGTAAATTATATGCAATCGATATGTTGAAGTTTCCTCGAATGTATGATAGTGTTTTAAAGCGTTGTCCTAGCTGTCATGTGAAAAAATAGGGTGTCACTCAGACCTGTCATATGGGAACATATTTCCCTACGGGCTTTTCGCGGAATTTCAAGCGTGTTTGCCCGTCTTTTTTTCTGCCTCCAGATGGCCGGACGTCTGACTGCTGAAGAGGCTTTAGATCTGTTTTTTTCA
>JAJIZL010053972.1:0-10004 GCA_023969395.1 Amblyomma maculatum | reverse complement strand
AAAAAAAAAAATTGCATCCTCGCTCATTTCACCAACAAGTATCCCACTGGTAGCAGTGGGATGAGCGACGGTGATGCGCAAACCAAGCAAACTCGGATCGTCTCTCATAGTCGTTAAAGTAAATAGCAAAGGCACACAGACAAAAAAAAATCGGCACATTACAAAACTTTAGACACTGTACCTGGATACGGATGACGCTGCGTGGATCGACGGGGGCCCATGCACAACTCCCAGAGCAGTTTTTAACTGCTACGCCTCGGCTATCAAAATACGCTTCTTGGCTTCGCTAACAGACTGCCATGGACAGAAGAGAGGTCCAAGCACAGCACACTAGGTTACAACATGGAAAGCGCAGACAGAACGGCGGGCGCTGACGGACGGACACGAATGTATGGTGTACCGTCGGGGTGCTGTAATCGACGAACACAAAGAACTGGTGGTGCCAGGGCTTACCTTAGAAAATGCGGTTTTGTGCCGAAAAGCAGAGGTACAGTCGACATTAGATATAAATCAGAGAGCGGTTGGACGATTAGCACTTGGTTCCCACGGCAAAACCACAAATGAGGCGGTACAGGGCGATATGGGCTGGGCATCTTTTGATGTACTGGATGCTCAGAATAAAATATCACATGAGAAATTCCTGAGGAAATTGGACAGTAACAGTTGGACAGCTAAATTATTTATATATCTATACCTAAAAAGCGTTTACTCCCAATGGAGGAAATAATAAGGAAACTAACCAGTAAGAACGCTGGTCGCAAGGACGAAGAAATAAAGAGCGTTAAGCAGAGGTGAAAAACACAGCAGGCAAAAAGTGAATAAATTGCATGGAAAAGAAATAGAGTGTGGTACTATAACGAAAGTGGAAAAGGCAGATCAGTAGAGATCTTTAACCATGAAGATGACATATTTTTTTATATTTTGTGCATTATGTGATAAATCCACAGAAACAATTACCATCTTATAGTCGAATGTGATGCTATTTGTCCGGAAGTCGATGCAGGCGCAGTCACGCTTCCCGAAGCCTTGAGGTTTAGAGGTACCAGTGGCCGGGTGAATGAACCTGCGGTGGAAGCTAGCAAAATTCGATTGGAAGATTCGTGGCTTAAAAGCAGAAAAGTACCATAGTGTCAGTAATAGAAACAAAATTTCAATAAATAGAATGATGGTGTAGTTAACTGATCTAAAAAAAAAACAAGCATGATAGCAACTGCTACCAATCCGTTTCAAAGGAAACGCTCATATATTCCATCGATTCTTCCAGCAAGCCCGGCTCCGCTGCGTGAGGAAAACCCCTATTCGAAAACTCGAGGGTCGGCTCGTAGGTTGCGCCGGGCAGGCGGTTTTCTTGGGTGGCCCAAGCCTTGCGTCCCCTAATTCTAAAACTTCCTAGTGAGACAAAAGCAGGCGGGACAGTGCTAAAAAAGAATTCGTCCCAGAAAGACGTAACGTTGTCTTAATATAGCCAGTATTTTGTTAGCGTTACAGTTTTGTCCTCGTGTGATTTCGTCACTTTCATTCTAACCCCTTGAAGTTTAATGAAACCTAAGGCCTGACGAAATCTCGTCTGGTCGGGTAATTTCATGAAGGGTTAAAGGGCTCCGACCCCAAAGGTAATTGTGAAAAAACAAGACGTTTCGGCTTCCACGTGGAAGCCTTGTTTACTGGGTTGAAAGTTCAAAGCACGCAGATTGAGTGCGTTGGAGTAATTTTCCAAGGCATCTCGCAAAGGTGGGCGGAAGATTACCGACGTTGTGATTAAGTGTATGCTTCGTCGTTTGAATCATCAGGGATTCCAGATATTGGCGTGACGACCAGTTCTTTTCTTTGGTGATGATTGGCGCATCGTTCCAAGCGATCTTATGCTGCGTTGCTTCCACGTGTTCCGCAAGTGCATTAGAACTGACCTTTCTGTCTCTGACGTCATTCTTTGGTCCCTTAATCGTCGTAAAACGTTGCCGCTATCCCGTAATCGCAGTAGGCGCCCGGGATTTCATAGATGACGCCGGGAACCTTTTCTCTATCTATTCTGTCTTTGACGGCCACCAACTGGTGACGAAGTTTGAACTCAGGAACGCGAGCCACGTTCACATCCTATGTGCGAAGAACACGCGGCAGAGACTCACACTAGGCACACAAGGGATGGCAGCTCCGGCACGGCAAGAAATGCCAAGGGTTCAAATGGGGTCGATGACCGCTGGGTCAAAGCGTTTACGAAGTGCTTGGGGTGTAGCCGCACTCGTTGAGCTCGCGGTCAGTTGGCCTTATCTTCAGGTCTCGAGCAGATTCTTTCTACACGTCGGACAAGGGAAGCAAAGACAGAGCGCTTGTGGCAAGTCGGATGAACGGAAATAAAACGAAGGTACCGGCCTGTATGTGTGTCCGTTCTGTACACTTTGAATGAAAGCCGGTCACCACGTCGCTTAAGCAAAGAGTCCAGAAAGGAAAGACGGACAGAGACCTCTTACTCAATGGAATCTTCCATGCTGTTCAAATGGTCGGTGAAAGCAATCAAAGAGCTCTTCTTAATAATGCAAAAACAACAGCCAATGTACCGCAGAACGACGTTCGGGCGCGGCTCAAACGATGCCAATGCGCGATTTTCCAATGCCTCCTTTGTTAGAATAGCAATAGTGACCGAACTTGATGCACCCATGAACATGTTCGTAGAACGTCCCCCGGAAGATGAAATAGGTGTTCTCCAAGCAAAACTGATGCAGCTTCAAAAGATCTGCAGCGTCGACAGGCGTTCTTTCACACAACCCGTCGTCATCCTCCGGCGCTGACCGGCACACCTCCACCGCCAAATCCACTGGGACACTGGTGAACAGCGACTTGACATCGAAGGACACCATTATTTCATAACTGTTCACCAGGAATTCACGCACATTTTCTGTAAAATCGAAAAAGTTACGTAGAAACGGCAGCCCCTTACCCACGATTTGCGCAGAAACTGCGTAGGTAGCCCGAAAGACGACATAAGGGTGAGAGCGCAAAATCCACTGTCAGTCTCATCGGCACTTTAGGCTTATCGATCTTCGGGAGGCCATATAAAGCAGGTGCTGATCCATTGTGGCAAACGAGCGCGAAGTACAATCCCTTGTGCTGAGAAGGAACCAATTGGAAAACGTCCGTAGGAAGCTTTTGCGTCTCCTTCTACCTTGAGTGTAGTGTCCCGCTTGAGTCGCACGTATGTGGTGCAGTTTTTGAGAAGTTCCGTTATTTTTTTCATCGTAGTCGCCGTTGTTTAAGAAGACAGTGACGTTGCTATTGTCTGCGGAAAGAATTACGATATCCTGGTCTCTTCGCAGGCTCTTGATTGCATCACGCTTCTCAGCAAGGAGGTGAGGGGAAGGCCGCCGTGGGAGCTTAGCAAGAATGCTGACTGCACGAGTTCGGGCTTCTTCTCCGCGATTGTTTACTAGTACAAAGGTGATGTGTGCTGTCAAAAAGGGTATAGGGCGCGTCGAGCAGGCGCAGCTTTCATATCATCCACAGCTGCTTAGACTACCGTGCAGCGATGAGCAAGCGACGATGCGCCGGCCGTACGTGACATGGAGCAGAAGTGGAAACATGAAATGGGGCATACGCGCCTCTGGCCAAATCTCCCGATTTTGGCAGATCAAATATCGTTGGTCCGCGGAGCGATCTCGGATCCACACCTGATGCCAATCTACCATTGGAAAAGACAGCTCTCGCTTCCATTCTGCCACATGAATACAACTGCCCCGAACGGAGCAGAAAAGTTGATATGAATCTGCCATTGGAATTCGTCATAAGTTTCCTCGTAGCGTAATGATAGTCTCGCTGCTCGTTTCGGTGGCGTTGGTAATTTAGCAGACCTAGTGATAGCCTGTATGGACAGTTTAAACTGTATCTTAGGATCAAATACATATATGACCACATGACCTCCGCGAAACCACTTATTTTCTTGCACACACACGCACACACATATATAAGGCAACGCCCTGAGCCTAGAAGACTGCCAAAGTCCGAGAGCGGTTCGAGCGCAATCACAAGCAAACAGTTGGTCGTCTACGCCAAATATCTGCTGGCTGTCTCAGCTTTGTCCGCTACTATTATTTGTATCAATTTACATATATTGTGAAAGAAGCCCAGGGCGAGACGGCAGAGTCGTGGCGGCAGGGCAGGGTATGCCGTGTCAGCGTTTAATCCGATGGAGCATCCAGGCGCGTGCCGGAGAAGCGCCGCGGGACGATGACGATTGTATGTACAAAAGAAAGAAGATCATGGTATGTACAAATGAAAGAAGATCCGTGTAGGGCTCACACAATCAGCCCGGGGGGTCGGAAGCGGCCAGCCTGGCCGCTCTTAACCAACCGATGCACCGCGGCGCACAAACGGCTTCAAGCGAGAGACGTGAACAATTTCAGTTCCACGGTGGCGTCGATCGGCGGGGGGATCAACAGGTACCGCTAGGTAGTTAACTGGGGAGGTTTAGTTGATGACCTTGCAGGGCCAAGATAGCGGTGCTGAAATTTATCACTAAGGCAAGGGGTGCGCAGTGGTGTATAAAGCAGTACTTCGTCACCAGGACGAAAAAGAGAGCACACAATGTCTAGATTCGTAGCCACTCTTGGGGTCTTCCTGGCACGCTTCCGTGTTGAGGCGGGCAAGATGACGGCATCTGGCCGCACGAGATAAGAACTGGGTAGGTACTGATGTGGAGTAGGCGGGCGTAGAGAAGAAGGAAGCGTCGAGAATTGTAGTGGAAGGACGGCCATAAACCGATAGTCCGCTGTACTGCTTTACGATAGGCGAATGTGACCAATGGTAGAATAGTGTCCCAATTTCGGTGATCTGGTGTAATGTACATGGATATCAAATCAGATAGGCTGCGATGCAATCGCTCAGTCAGACCGTGAGTCTGGGGATGGTAGCTTGAGGTTGTCTTATGGAGGGTGGATGACGCATGAAGAACTTCGGCAACGACTGTCGACAAGAAGGCAGTCCCGCGGTCACTTAGGAGCACCCGAGGAGCGCCATGACGCCATGAATAGACCGTAAAAAGAAATTAGCTGCCTCTTGAGCAGAACCAGTCGGTACAGGGGCTGTCTCAGCGTAGCGTGTAAGGTGATTGACAGCTGGAGGTAGGGGACCATATAAGTCGATGCTGACTACGTCGAATGGCGTGGAGGGACAGGGAAGGGGCTGTAGGAGGCCAGCGGGTGAAGAAGTCGGCCGCTTGCGACGTAGGCACAGATGGCATGGAAGCGATGTATTTAGCTACAGTGGAAGATAGGCCAGGCCAAAAGAATCGTCTTTTCACGCGGTCATGTGTTTTGTCAAAACCAAGCTGACCTGCAGTAGCGTCATCGTGGAAAGCCGCCCCACGATGACGCTACTCTGCTATCGATCACATTCATACCATCAACCAGGTTATAGGGAAATGTTCGGAAAATAATCATCCCTTATACATAGCATTCATTGATTTAGAAAAAGCATTTGATTCAGTAGAAACCTCGGTGGTGATGCAGGCATTGCGAAGTTAGGGGGTAGACGAGCTGTAAGTGAAAGTGTTGGAAGATGTATATAGTGGCTGCACACCAACCATAGGTCTGCATAAAGAAAGTAACAAAATTCCCATAAAAAAAGGTGCTAGGCAAGGAGACACGATCTTTCCAGTACTATTAACAGCCTGCTTAGATGAAGTATTCAGAGACTTGGAATGGGAGCATTTCGGGATAAGGGTAGATAGAGAATACCGCAGTAGTTTGCGATTTGCTGATGACATTGCCTAGCTAAGTAACTCGGGGGATGAACTGCAAATAATGATTGTTGACCTAGAGAGAAAAAGTAGAAAGGTAGGCTTGAAAATAAATATGGAGAAGACTAAGGTAATGTTCAACAGCCTCGGGAAGGAACAGCAGTTTACATTAGGTAGCGAAGTACTGAAAGTAGTAGGCGAATATGTGTACTTAGGGCAGGTAGTAACCGCAGATCCGAACCATGAAAAGAAAATAACAAGAAGAATAGGATTGGGATGGAGCGCATTTAGCAAGCACTCACAGATTATGACTGGCAGCTTACCGGTATCGCTAAAGAGGAAAGTATACAAGAGTTGCATCCCACTTGTACTCACCTATGCGTATGAAACGTGGAGGCTAACCAAGAGGGTTCGACTAAGGTTGAGGACAATGCACAGGGCTATGGAACGAAAAATAGTAGGGGTAACATTAATAGATAAGAAGCGTGCAGAGTGGGTCAGGGAAATAACTCAAGTTACTGTCATTCTAGTGCAAATAAAAAAGAAGAAATGAGCGTAAACAGGACATGAAGTGCGAAGAGAGAATAACCGATGGTCGATTAGGGTAACAAGCTGGATTCCAAGGGAAGGAAAGCGTAGCAGGAGGCGGCAGAAAGTTAGGTGGGCGGATGAGGTTAACAAGTTCGCAGGCGTCAAGTGGATGCATCTAGTACCGAGCGGGGTTAATTGGAGAAATATGGGAGAGGCCTTCGCCCTGCAGTGGGTATAGTCAGGTTGATGATGATGATGATGATTGATGCATGGCGCTAACAAGTAGTGAGATGGAGATGAAGAGCTGACATGGCGCTTCCAAGCAATGGGATGAATATGAAAGGAAATAGCGGAGGTGCGCAGGCCTGGAAGTTGTCCGTTCAATGAACGTTCGCGACGTCCAGATACCCTGTCAGTAAATAAGTTTTGCCCACCGCCACTTCGTAGATTTGGTGGCAGGTGCGGCGTATCGACCATGGACACATCAGTCATCGGAAACAGCCGATGCCTGGCCGGGCTGCCACCATTGTTGATGACTATGAATACCTCGGGAGAGAACAACTAGCTTGTGGGAACATTTAGGACGACTCCACAATATCCTCGGGACTGCCCTGAATACTGGTCACTGGCCCTAAAGGTACTGGTCACACCAATGCGAGCCGCCTATATTTTCGGGAAGTCTGATAGAGGCATGGAAGAGTGGCTCACATATTACCACGAGTAAGCCAGTATAACCACTGGGACATGATCGTGCAGCTGGAAAATGTGGTTTTCGTTCTTGCTAGCGCTGCACTCTTTAGGTTCAAGAACCACAAATATTCTCTTACCACCTGGGATAGTTTCGGGGAGAAACTGAGAAACTGTATCGGGGATTTCTTGTTTTTAAGAAAAAGGACAAACAAACCCCAACAGTCCCAGCTGCCAGGTGAGACATATATGATGAATATAGAAGATAGTGCTCAAGCTTTTCAGGACTGTTAACCGTACTATGACGGAAGAAGATAAAGTTGGCCCTCTTTTGAAAGGCATTGCTGCAAAGGTCTAAAATTTACTTATTGCAAAAAAACCTCGCCGCACGTGTTGTTGAAATCTTGGCTCCGGCCGTGGCCCATGCAGATTTTCCGGCAGCTGAAAACTGAAATGGGCGTTCCATTCCCACGTGCTGCGGCGGTCAGTTATTCTGCCGGGTCAGAACGCGTCAAGCGACCCTCGTCATGCCTTTATTCTGCCTTAAAAAACGACTGCAGCGAGGGACTCATATCTGCTTTGCAAAGAGCGCCAAGCAACCTCCTTGACGGAGGAAGCCGAGAGCGGAACCAAGACGATTCCCGGAGCGGGAGATGTACGCTGCTTAACCGCCAGCTGCGGAATGACTGGTCAAGAGTTTTGACTTTCTCGAGAGCACGTGGCGTGACACCTCAGCTGACGGCCTGTTTTCTGCAGGTGCCGATATTGCACCAGTATCCAGGCACAACATCGACATCGCCACCAGCGGTGCTAACCCTCGCCACTCCTCGGAAACTCTGCGAGGAGGTCCCAGTGACGCCTCTGACAGTGGGCCGGGCCTCTGGTGACCGCGGGTGTTCACTGATTGGACTGGCCCAATTAAACTTCATTTCCCAAGCTAGGAAACTGGGGGTTGTGGACGCTTTAGTAATGCGTGGAAATGTATCCACGGTAGCTAAGGTGGACAGCTCAGCTCTGGAGCTCAGCTCCGCTCTTCTCGTTGAGTTCCTGTTCCTGACTCGACATGTAAAAAGTGTATATAACACTTCTTTGCCAATTCTCCCGGCTGCTCCCAGTTCGATGCCGTGCCCGCCGATCACGCTACCCAGAAGTTTTGGCCCACGAACCCGATAGCATCGGTGTGAAGTCGTCCATCATTTCACAATGTTTGAGGTGTCAAAGTCTCGGCATATCGCCCCTAAGTTCGGCTCTCTTTCCAATGTCCCAACCGTTGCTAGTGTCGAGAGTAATTACAACTGTAATGACATGAATGACATGGCATCTTTTATTCGTTGCATTGTCCAAGAAGAACTGCGCGAGAAATCCCAGCATTCCATTGCCCACACCATTTACCAGGAATGTGCGCTCCAGCCTACGCGTTTTGATTCACCGGCTTTCTGAGCCGCACCGTGTTATAATCGTCCGCGACGTAGCACCAACTGCGATCCTACAGCTGAACCCCTCCAGGGTGCGTCTTCAATCCACTGTGTAGAAGACCAAGCACCAGAGCCGCGATGCGCTACCACACTTCCAACGACTTTTCCGTTCCTGCACCTCGCTGCTATTACCACTCCAACCGTGACTTTCCCGGCCCAACAGCTCATCGTGCGGCTCCGGTGTGTTACCGTTGTGATCGCCATGGGCACATTTCCCTGTGCTGCCAGCGTCGGGAGCAAGATGACCAACATCCACGTTCGTACTCAAGTCCTTCTGGCCAACCTTCGATGGGATTCCATGACTCCCAGCCCTGGAACCCCTTTCGTTTCCGGCCGCTGCTACACGACACACTCTGAAACGACTCACCCGCTACCAATCACAGTTTCATGCCACCTATTCAGCTACACCGTTCACCATCGCCGCGCCGCCGCTCTGTATCGCCGCTTCCGGAAAGCTAACTGCAGTTGCCGATGAAGGGGAGGTCACGGAATGGTCGTCTTCACTAATTCCTCTTCCTGTTGTTATGCTTAAAAGCAAAGTGTTTCCGTGTGTTGATGGATAAATACTCCGGCGTTGGTAGACACTGGTGCCGCAATTCTTGTGATGAGTCTTGCCTTTTAAACCGCCTGGGACGGGAAGTTATGTTTGCATGGAATGGGCCTGCTAGTTTTCGCGCTGTGGGAGGTGAAATATTGCACCTTGTTGGTATCAGCTTCGTGTGAGATTTTATTACCGGCGAAGTACTCCCAGCAAAGTTAATCGTAATACTGCACGCCACTCACGATGTCATATTAGGTATTGACTTTGTACATGAATATGGGGCTACATTCTACTGCGGTGCTGGTGATTTTCTTTTTTCGCTGCAATATGCTTGCTGCTATTATGGACAATTCCACCAACCACCATGACGGAACATTCAGTGCCACACAGGATGTGCTATTAACAGCCAGAGCCGCGATGTTTGTTCCAGTTCGCTCTTCTGACAATCGCGTGGGCACTTCCTATTTGCTGGTTGAACCAGATTTCCAGAATGCAACGAAGAATGTTCTGATGCCTAGGGCTCTTGTTGCTGCAGCTGAGGAACCAGCACGTGTGTGAACAGTGAATGTATCAAATGTACTTGTTTTACACTCATGTGGCATGAAACTTGCTCACTTTGATGTATATGAAACTCTGACCATCCGTTGTCCCAGACAGTCACTGACTTATCGGCCAGTATTGACGGAATTATCAACAAATCGCTTCCGGCGTTAGAATGTCTTGCATAGCAGCATGTTATCATCAAGCATGTGCGGTGCTTTACTGTGCTAAGCCAGCCACTCCCCCTTTGCTGCCAGTTTCTTGTCTAAAACATCAGATTAAAAAGGTACTACACCGTCCATCCTACAGAAACCTTATCGCGTATCTTCACCAGAGTGTAAAGTAATCACCGAACAAGTTCACGACCTGCTACATAGCGTAATTTGGGAGTCATCTAGTCCGTAAAAACTTCTTTTCGGGCGGTTAGTTCATTTTTGGAAAACTTTGAAAGAGCGCAAACACACACGACCACTAAGGACAAGAGACGAGACACAAGCGCTGA
>JAJIZL010053970.1:0-12535 GCA_023969395.1 Amblyomma maculatum | reverse complement strand
TTTAACGTGCACTGACATCGCGCAGCACACGGACGCCACTCCGTTTCAACTCCATCGAAACGTAGCCGCTGAGGCCGGGATTCGATCCCACTTTCTTGGGCACAGTATTCGAGCGCCGTAACCACTGCGCCGCTAGGGGCAGTGTCCTAAGCAGAACTGCTCCGGAAGTACTCCTTTACACTTTTCAGCGTAGAATACGCGCAGAACAGCACATGTTCCCAAGAAAACGAGTGCGTAAAGATGATGCTAGAAAGTCGAGGACCCTGGAAAGTCCTTGTTTCCGAGACCGATCGAGGGAGCTCAGTTACAAGTGCTTGACAACGACGATAAGTCGTATCAAGACGCGGGACCTCCGGTATTCCCATGCATCAACAAAGTCTCGCACAGTGTCAAAAACGAAGCAATTCGTAGCGCCCTCAAAGCTGTTGTCACTGTGTCGGTGTTTACATGAAAATAATATCACAAAAGAGATGTGTAAGATCAGTACCGAAGCACTCACTATAAAAGTAGTTGTTGGGCGAGTTGGGTGTTTTCGAATTGTCCTGTCTTTTGCTCTGTATACTTATGGATCACTCACTATATGTACAACCGATGTGGTATACTTTCTCCCCCTATCACGTCAAAAAGGCCGCACTGCTCATGACTGGCCAATGACAAACGTTGAAACCAGTCGCGCACAATATTGGTGCTGCCAGATTACACAGTAAATCTACATATACATTAACTTTACAACGAGAGTGACAACTGTACTCCACTCTTTAGTAGTGTCATAGTCATCGGTAGTGGTAATTGCACATAGTTTGTCAGATTCATGGAAGCAGGGGCCTTTGACTAAGGACTTTTCCATATTGAAGTCCCTCTCAACCAACAAATAATGATGTTTTTCATCGGCGCCTACGTTATGGGTGATTTGTTATTTTCAGTCATTACAAGCGTGTGTTCCTCACGCGCACCTGCCTTCCGCTTTGGTCGATATTTTCAAGTTGTTAAATTCACTTTTGCTCCAACATCACCCTTATGCACCCATTTTCTAATGCACTACATGACGATCACGTCGTTTCACCACAATGGAACGGTTGTATTAACCCTGACACTCAAAATCCAATGATATGCGAATGGGCACCGGAGCGGCAAGGCGCTTCCAGTGTTCTAAACAGCCATGGGCACTTCATGTAAGCAGCGCGCAACTATATGTAGGCTCGGCATTTGTGCTGCCTGGCGCTCCACCGATAGCACGGGCATGGCGAAGAAATTCCAAAGAAAAAAAAAAGAACCAGATGATCGCACTACTACTCAGCCTAGCGACAAGGCTATTCGGATTATGTATCATCACACTTGCTGCCATCGGGTTCATGGTAGAAATAATCGAGAAACAATATTGTATTCGAGAATTCAGGTCTAATGACGGTTATCTGGGTGGTCACAGTGAGTCATACCTCACCACAGTATTTCTGAAGCTGATCCGAAGTAGGCGGTACGAGTCAAGGACCCCACGGTAGTCTGAATCATCTGAGTGCTAAATAATCGCTGACCAAATTAACGAGGTTTTACTGAGCTTCTTCTTTTTTTTTTTACATCAACAGAATAAGGGATCACGCCAGTTATAAAAAAACATGATCCGTCGCAAGCAACCAACACTTCCTCCGTTAAACGCTTGTCCAAATTGTGATGGGTAATTAATTGCCTGTGCCAGAACTTGGAATTCGGGTTGTGCGGTGATCCGGGAGCGTCCGAAAACCGGATGCGGATGCTGCTGCGAGGATGGCGAGGGTTCTAAGAACGGGAAGAACGGACGCGAGGTGACAAGGAAACTAGCAGAAGAACGAAGGGGCAGAGAGGAACGAGGGACGCGCTGCTAGAACAGGTCGGCCCAGCCTCGCCTCGTCTCCCGAGGGATGACTGCCAGAAAATACGAAGACGGCTCGCTAGTCCTGCCGGAGCGTATGTTGAGCCCGCTGTATCAACCGTCATCATCAGCGCTGCCTTCAGCTATAGTCATCATATCCCACCTCAGGCTCCGGATCACCGCAGTAACGTCCAGACGCAGCCTCAATACCATCGGGTTTGCGGGGGCATCCAGCTGTGATTAAACCTGTTACTGGCCCTATTTCGTTGGTGATTCCTGCTCTCCACTCCGAAAAGCCCTATAACCGTGACATCACAAAATGGAAACTTGGCCATTGTACTTGAAGGGTTGGAGACACCAAATTATGAGGCTATAAATAACCTGGTATGGGTTACATCTGAATGCTAGGACACTCACAACAAAGTAAATTATTGGACGTAACAAACGTTCGAAATACATTTCAGTTCTGTTGCAAAGAGTACCAAATGATCCTTCTCCTGGAACAAGAATCGCTAGGGCTATTGATACTGATGTAACTGTGTTCGAAGCGCAACCAATGTTATAATGATGTCATAGGCCAATAAAATGACGCACGATGAATGGCCGGCACGTAGTTTTCGGCGTGTAATTGCGAATGGTTGCTTTGTGCCAGCGCTGCCAAGGACGTCGAACACCCTCTGTGTTCTCAGTTGCCGTTTTATCTTTATTGTAACGAAATTAAATGTGTGTTCTCGTGACACTCGGCAAATTCGTAAGTATCACGGTAGTACCAATTAGACTTTACGTTTAACGTTCCACAAATTTGGGCTCGCAAAAAAAAAAAGGAAAGAAACGAAATGAAATATTTAGACAGTGAGCGACATTGTTCGTCCCGGTAAATTCGTTGTCCAAGACGCCGTCGTGAAGACGCAGCGTGGGATACCGATTCTCGAACCAGAGACAATACAGTGGTTACTCGACGACTTTCGGCGTTTTTATATTGAAATCGATACTTCGGCCAATCACACAGAGAGTAAAACATCATTGAGAGTCATCACTTATCACTTGTCCATCCACGCGACAGTGGATGCTGTGGCGAACTTCTGCGCGTTCATCTCGGACACAGCTGTTTTGGAAAATAGTGATGTGAATAAAAGACTTCGTAAAATCCTGCGAGTGAAGGAGAAGGAAGCATTGACTACGCGAATTTGCGCAGCATAGAGCATCGTATACAACAAGGATAAAGTTCACGAAAGTGTCTTATAACAACAACCGAGAATACAGGAAACGGCATCGTCACTTCGCGACCGAATTATAGAACATGACGCCCGCTTGCCACAAGGTTCGATTATAATTTTAGCAAGCATCCAAGCCTGCGAAGTGACAACTGCAGTTTACTGGCCTAGCAAATCTTCATTGAACAAGACGTCAACATTTCAATTACCGGAACCTCCATCTTCTTTTTGTGCGGAACTGCATGCAGTGCAAGAGGCGCTTCGCTCTGTGACCGCCATTCCCATGCTTTCCACAGCCCGTATTGTCATACGCACTGATGCTCTCTAGGTGACAAATTTACTTAGACGCGTCAGTAACAGCACAGAAATCTGCCAAAACATACACAGTCTAGCAGCATGCATACCACAGCCAATTCGTGCTCAAAGTCATGCTCAAAGTGCTCAACCATGCGGATTCTGTGACCCGCCTTTCCACCTCCGAACCTCGACATCGCCAAACCTCATTGGACAATGCTACCCTACTTTTAACAAGAAAGGAGCACCTCCGGCGCCGTACACGAGCTCTTAAACCTCCGTGTACGGTAAGCCTCCCCCGTGGTCTAACCCGTGCAGAGGATGTGGCGCTTCGGATGATATGTTGAGGTGGCCCTAACACCGGCAGTGATTCAAAAGTGGCCTCAATTTCGGTATTCGTATCCACTCCCTGGGTGCCCCGTCTGCAAGTCCAGAAATGCAGAAGCTGACATTCATCACCTGCTGTAGGAATGTCCAACGCTGAGGACGACGCGGATCCGGCACCTGGTGGCAGCTGGCCTCTCCCCCCATGACGCAGAGAGCGCATCATCGTTCACTCCTCGACTTCATTGCATCAACCAACCTTTTTTCAATTATTTGACCGCACCCTTCATCCGTCATAACATTATTTTTATGCCCTAAGGCAACAAACATTGCTAAAGAAATGCAAATTCCGTGCCGGAGGCCATCAATGGCAATAATGAAGTTCAACGGAGGGGTATACCATCGACTGGTTCGGTACGAGTCTGAGCCGAATTGCAGTGAGCAAAGCATGCTCGACTTTCCCGGCTTCCAGTAGTGCCGTCCGGTAGCCCGAGCCCAGACGAGTCTCTGTGCATTTTCCTGAGGAAGTGTATGCAAACGTCCGCGATGTCCGAATCTGCTTGAGCAGACGTCCACTGCATACTAGTACAAAGGTTGCTGCGCCAACGGCATCGCGAGAAACTGTACGGATGCCTCCAAAACTCGAGCACGACCACACGCTCAATGTCGCCTTCGCTGCTTTGCGTGACGACGCGAAGTGCTTTGCGAAATGCCAGCAAGCTTGGACAGTTTGCAATAGGCCGAGAAAAACTAGCGAGCGAGCGATGGTGCACACTGCAAAGACGATACAGCTCGATGATGCGTCAACTGCATGTTCTCTATAGGCTTACCCACGCTTGCCGAACCGTCACAATGTCCGACAATGGCGACCATCCATATTTATTACTCGCCGCAAGCGCAAGAGAAACTCTGACGGCTACATTTTGCAACGGATCGGAAGGTTAGACCACTCTCATCAATAACGCTCACAACAGTATCTTACAGTATTACACAGTTATCTCAAAATTGAAAGTGACGTTCAAGAGAGCGGGAGTAGTGGAGCTTCAGTGACACTACTGCTACACCGCCAGCACCACAGTACAGCTGCTGCTCTTAGTTCTTCGCTGCCGGCCCCACCCCAAGGGTGGGGGTGGGGGATGGGGGGAGGGGGGGGGGGGGCGGAGTGAAATATGTCTGGATATTTCTTTTCGTTCATTTTTAATACCTTTTCTGCGAACTCTTCCTCCACTGCACATACCTGCCCCCCCCCCCCCCCTCCCCCCCCCCCCCCCCCCCCCCCCCTCCCTTCCCCACGAGGCTTCTCCTAGACAGTTACGCTGATGGTGGCGACGGTGATGATAGTTTCGATCGCAATACAACTTCATTTCTGGCTAATCATACCCTGATCAGTCCCCATCCTTAGTAAGTGTAATTCATTCCTGATTGTTCGAGGAATGAAATCATCGGCTCCGCTGCCGGTAACCGCTGTCTAACCACTTCCAAGGAGGGCCGGACATCTGCCACCATTGCAGGGGTTGCAGGCGCGGCGAGGAAAACCCTTTTCTCGAGGCGCAAAGAAGCAGCAGCACTCTGTGGACCACCAGGGGTCGCTGGCCAACTTCGGGAGCGCTTTCCCACGGTCTTTGAGGCTACAGAGTCAGACGGCGCACTGCGAAGCAGGTGCTTGGCGTATCAGAGACATCGTTCGCCCGACTGCTGCATGCTGTTAACGTTTTGGCATGCATGCGATACAGGGCATGCCGATCAAGCGATAACAAGTGTACTTCTATGCAGAGAAGTTTGCGCGTTCGAAGAAAGTGGTGTCGACCTTGATGTATAGGAGAGAAGCAAGGATCACGAGCTACCAACGGTAGCAAATAGGGCGTGTTTAACCCGTTCACACGGCACTCGCGTAGCTGTTAAAAAGAAAATAATCGGGGGACGCTTACACCTCGCTTTTAAGGGTGACTCGATAAGGATAATGGCTTTCCTCTGCGGATGACCTTGTGGGCCCTAGTTCGCTTACATGCACTTAGCTACATTCTTAATCACTAGTCCTCTAATTTGTGCCTACTGCATTACGTGAAAGGAAACCAGGCGCAGATACAAAGTCCCGCTTTAACCGAGCCGCACATCTGCGTGGCCTGAGGGTAGCGTATCCGAATCGGGATCCAAAGGGCCAAGTTTCGGTCGCCATCAATTTACCCGACTAGGCAGCTCTCCTGACAACTCGGCCGTGTCACGTGGTCTCGTGACGTCACAAAACTCGACGACCAATCAAGTCATCTATCAACTATCATTTGTCGCTCACAACGCCGGAAAATCTTACAAAGATTTTAAAGCCGCGCGTTAAAAAACGTTCTGCGTTTGAAAAATAAGGCAGGTGCTAAGAGAACCACATTGGTTTGCAACAGGAAACACTAACTCATATTTCTTTTTTATTCGGGCTTGTGTAATGATCATCCCGGTGACTAAAAATGTATACTTCTGCTGCTGCATATTTATTTCTCGCGACTGCTGTTGTGATACTATACCAGCGTTTAGGGGATAAGCTGGTGATTAGTTATAATTCAATGCAATTCATTAGTTTTTTTTTTCTTTTTTCGCTGAACATTAAATTTTGTTTGCTGAGCAGAAGGTATTTTCTTGCCGCACAAGTCCCCTCAAAATTCTACTGCATTCAACAAGTTCATTGTTTGCATCAGGCGCCACATATTCCACTGCACGAACCTGGCTTTAAGCGTAGCTTATACCCAAGCCGCATTTCTTTCTTTAGGATTCCCTGTGACCGGTTACCGCAGTAACCTTCAGATCGAAGTAGTTTTAACCGCTGACTCTTCTCGACGGTCATCAAGGTAGCAGTACTATCATTGTAAGCTACAATCCATCACAGCAAGTCCTGCATAATGGCACGCCCCTGATACCACTCACACCGCCTTTATGTGAGGTCCCACCTGGGGATACAAGAAGCATTAAAAAAATAATAACTAGTTCAATGGCGATATAAACCCATATATATAAGCACAAAAAATTAACAAAAGACGTGCACATAGCTCGCATGCAGAGGACAGAACGCCTTACCAACGCTCTCGGACTTGAAACAAGCCGAGATGAGTGCACCTGGTTATTATTAGTGGGAATCAGGGCGCATTACATCGCTGTGGAAAGAGTGAAATTGGCCGCGGCGACTTGCACTGCGACCTTCGCTCGGCCTTACTTGTGATTTGCAGGCATGTCCGTGGAAGGGCAGTGTCAGAAGACGCGGATTAGTTGGCGGCGCGGAGGACGTTTCCCACGGCTGCCTTAACATACAGAGTCAACCGCATGGGCTGCCGTTGAGGACGCAGGTGTTTTCTCCGAGCAAAGCAAAAGCACCCCTGGCTGCTCAAAAGCGAAATGGATTTCACCTTGGCCCCATCGTGGTTATCACTGTTTAGCTCATTAGTGCGCTTAGTACCACCGTTGAAAATCGTTATAGCGCAAGTACAATAGGTAAGATAAGATGTGAAAAGAGCAACTTTAGCTCTTTATCAGATACGAGTGTAATTTTGAGAACATTCTTGCAGTGTAATTGGTGCATGGGTTTTGCAGGAGGCTAAGCGCGAGAAGACAGGACAACAGAAACACTGAAAGCGCTGTGTTCTGTCTTGTTTTCAGTGTTTCTGTTGTCCTGTCTTCCCGCGCTTAGCCTCCAGTAATTTTGAGCATCGCGACGATGGGAAGCAAAAGGATCTCGAGGTTGTGCTCATGAATGTAAACGACAGAAGACTAACAGCGTACAAATTGACTTTCTTTCTTTCTTTTTGGATAGGAACGGCGCACTATCTGTCACACCTCTCGGTGACGCCTGAACCGCACTGTAAGGGAAGGGGGGAAGGTGAGAGTTACCGAAAAAAGAGAAAAATAGGGGCCGTAGTGGAGGACTTGGGAATAACTTCGACCGACACTGCACAGAACACGGACGCATCTATACGTTTCGCCTCCATCAAATCGTCAGCCGTCGACTCGGGACGAAAATTGCTTCAAGTAGTTTCCAGTAAGGTGTTCTCGCATAGTGGTGGCCAACTTCGAGCCAGGTTGGCTTGACAGATTTTGTTAGCATCCTTTTAAATACTGGATGACTCAGGTTACCATTAATCTGCTATTTCGTGCGTGTTGTTATTTTTGTCTGCCCGCATTCGCTGAGACCTCTGTTCCGAGTAGTAGCAGCATATTTTGCCCAATTGGCCTGGAGCCACAAAATCGTAAATATAAATTTAATATTTATACGAGTACTTAGTTAAACGAAACCATGAAATGCGTTTAATCACAATCATCACTTTTACATTAACAGAGTTAACTGTTGAGCTAGTTGGTTGTCACATATAATTACAGGGAATTCAGCGCAACACAAACACACAAGAAAGGGGACACCACGGGCGCTTACTCCAACTGTTTCATCAATTGCAAGTAACACACATATATAGCCTTCTCGGCGGCTAAAGCGCACGCGTGCAAGGTACCAAGGAGAGGCATCAATGTAATCAAAGTGACAAATATTTGCTCAGCGTCATAAAGGAATACCGACGTATCACTGATGCAATTCGAAACTACTTGTTTTATATAGAAGGCTTCTACAGTTTCACGAGTGGTCTGATGCCTGTCTCTGCCCAGGATTCAAGATACGCGACGTGAGGATCCTGGGCAAAGGCAGGCATCAGACGTGCATCAGGCATCACGCATGCGCTTTAGGCGAGAAGGCTATATGTGTGTGTTACTCGCAATTGATTAACCAGTTGGAGTAATAGCGCCCGTGGTGTGCCCTTTCTTGTGTGTGTTTGTGTTGCGCTGAATTCCCTGTAATTATCACTTTTACACAGAGCCAGCGACTGTTTATTCGATGACATTTCACGGTTTCTTTTCTTTTTTTTTTTCCTCAAGAAAGTGGAGCACCCTACCTTTGAAACATGTTGCAATTAACGTACCTTCGCCGAAATTAATTTATTCAAAACTGAACAATAATTTTTCATTGCTGAAACAAAACACTTTTTTTTTTATTTTACCACTTTTCCTCGACATTTCATTACCTACAACTGGACAATAGTTTTTACAGTTGCAAAACAAACCATTTTATTCTAAATTTTTTCCCTCGACATTTTACAGAAACCTGGTGGTGTATACAGCTCTGCCATTATCCTTTTTTCAGTTCGTTGCAGAGGAGAACCGTGCTTAGCGTACAAGAGCGGTGGGACCTGCAGACGTCTCTTCATCTTTTTGCCCAGCTTATATTTAAAATGATTAATTATACACGTACTTGAACATGAAGGCTAATGAACTCTTAAAAATAAGTATGTATTTTAGCCTGGATGTTATTTTTAATGATACAAAAAAATTATCCACCGAAGTTCTTTGAACCATATCCGAGTCAAATGGACAGCGAGCCATCAGATGACGCCATTCCGAGCAGAGTAGAGTCTCAAAACGAAGCCAATGATCATTCGTTAAGAGCTCACACATACAACACCACGCCCCCCTTAAAGAGATGTACAGCCGCCAGCCCAACGACATCAAGCCAGCACTCCCTTGTTCTAGTTTCCCACGGTGTCTCAAGTCAAGGCAGGGAGTGCACACAAGCATCCGGAGGCAGGTGTTTCGCGGCCCACACTCCGCGCTTCTTTTGTTTTACATCTAGGGCTCCACGCATCGGCACAGGTGTTGTTTGGACTAAGCAAGATGCTAGGAATTCCGCGGTGCATTCGGCGGTAATCTTGAGCCGAGGCCGTTGTTCCTCCGTCCTGTCCCCTTTGGAGGAAGTGAAAAGAGGCACCGGTGGCAGCGTCACCTGCCTCGTCGTAAAGGGCCGAGCAAAAGTAACCGACCGGGCGGTCACTAGCTCCTGGGAGGATCCACGGGTCTTGCTTCGAGACCGTGGGAACCCATTGTCTTTGCTCGGGGGCCACTGGTATACGAACAGTGTCCTCCAAACACGGCACTTCTTGAGGCGCGGCATTCAGCAGCCTCTCTCTCTCCTTGTATCCACCCGGGAGAAAACGCCCCTCTCTATTCTCTATTTATTTTGAAGCTTTCAACTTAAACACACGGAAAGCTTGTGATTGTGTTTATACTGGTTAGTAGTAACTGTTTGACATCTATGCCCATGAGCTATGTATTTATGTACTATGGGGCTCGTTTATACATGTCAGCTGCAGCGCAAAAAAGCAGCGGGAGTCCAGCGCCATTGAAAGTTTATGCTTTTTGCTGCAAAGGCAGAGAGCAGAGTGCACTCAGTGCTTGTGCAAGTCGGTTTGGTTTGGTTTGTGGGGTTTAACGTCCTAAAGCGACTCAGGCTATGAGAGACGCCGTAGTGCAGGACTCCGGAAATTTCGACCACCTGGGGTTCTTCAACGTGCACTGACATCGCACAGCACACGGGCGCCTTGCTTTTCGCCTCCATCGAAAAGCGGCCGCCGAGGCCGAGATTCGATCCTGTGTCCTTGGGAACAGTATAGTCGAGCTTCGTAACCACTGCGCCACCCCGGCGGGGTCGCTTGTGCAATTCGGGTGCATTGTGTCACTCTGCAAAAAGTTTCGATGTGCGATCGCCTGTGGGGATCAAATCTATATACTGTATATCCTTTCTCCGAATTGCCCAATATTTCGCTTTAATCCGCTTTTCCGGGAGTTCGGAGTACAGGGAAATATTCTCCTCACTGTCGACTTGGGAATTTATGTCGTGCGCACAACATGACCATCATTGATGATGTCGTATTTTCTTTGCGTTTATTTGTTTTTCAGCGCACAGCGCCATCTGTCAAGATGACATTCAACTGTGGCAAAAAATACGTTTGCCCTTGATACTTTGTTCACTTTTATACTATGAACTCGGGTTGGCGTTGGGGCTTGCTTTTATGTCAGTATCAATCATACTTCATAGGGGTTGCCGGTGGCTAAAGCTGCCTTGGGCGAACCAATTTTACAGTAATTAGGGTGGTTATGGCATCGCGACTGGAGTCGCCATACGAGTTTAGAGCAAGAAGTTTACATAAAACTGCTGGATTGGATGCCACATATACAGTGGTGAAGCTTGCTCGAGAGCGCGGCGGCCATCTTGCCATAGGCATGAAAGAGTACCTAGCGCACTCGTATAGATTCTTTCAGCAATTCTTTCAGCTTTCAGAACATCTCGCTTCAGTAAGCTTCGCAACCCTTCACTTTTTGAAAAACTGTCGAAGGAACGGGTGCAGTCTGAGTACAAGGTGACAGCAACAGCAGCACCAATAGCTTTTATTAGTTTTATATGTACTTACATATGGAATATATTCCCTGAACTTTTCTTCGCTCCATGTGTGCATTCATGTGCAAGGCACGGCGCCACCCTTCTCGCAGATCAGCATCCACGAGCGTAAAATCAAGCAAGCGCTCTAACCACGCCAAGCGAAACAGGTGCATTTTCTGCCTGTGGCAAGATGGCGGCATACGGCTTCCGCTTACGGGCGCCCCCTCTACTCCAGCAGTTATAGTATAACCTATTTATTTGAAGCGGTCGTATGGTCTCTTCTCTTACTCAGTTTCGCTGCTTTCGTTCATCCCCTGTGACATAGAGAAACGTTCAGCGTGTTACTAATCGGGTTTTCTCTCCCTCTGATAGCAACCCTGTGTTCCTTGCTTGCCAGCAGCTTGCCCACGTGTGCTGTAGTGCGAAAGTCCGAACCAGAGTTTGTCAATTATATGGGGCGTTGCAGCTCTATCACTGCATACCTTTTCTCGTCAGCAAGATGCAAGATCCCATACCGAACCCCATCCCATCCAACACGTAGTGCTCTAAACATTTCAATCGACTTTACAGTGCTCACTGCATACTTGAAATCGATCAGCAATATTGCATTCTTTGTTATCGAAAGCATATCGATGAATGAATGAAGCATATCACTCCAATGCTCTTCCTGCCCGCGTTGCACGGCAAAGCTTCCCTAAAATGTTGCAGTATTTTATCGCTGTCAGGCACGTATCAGTAGTCAAATAAACGCAGAGTGCATCAGATGGGCTTACGCAGAATTTACGCTGCCTCTCGTAATTGTATTATACAGACTTGCGAAAAGGTATGTAAGATAAGGTAAGCAGAAGAAATCACCTTATATGATGCAGGAGCCAGGGCAAAGCACGAATATCACTGTCGAAATCTTAGTCCATGTCAAAGTTTTTGTGATTGTTCAGTATTCCTTGCACATTGTAGTGACATAATTATTCATTTACGGACTTTTTCATCTCACAGTTTTCTGAGCCCAAGCAGGAATAGAAATCAAATACAGTACCATACCGTGTGCCATATATTGTGTGCCTTATGTTCCACGCATTAGTGAAACTGTGGCGCGCATCTTGCGATGACGCACAGACCACGCATAAGCCAGCTAAGAAACTGAGGAGTCAGCCGGTGCAAGTAAAGGATAAACTAAATAGAGAAAAAGTTTCCCGGCTTAGTGTATGAAATTCTATGTGCTGACAGCCCGTCGCTGTATATTGGCAAGTCTGGTGACTACAAACGAAGACTGCTTGCTGCACCCAATGAAAGAGTGCATCAGTACCTCAAGGCACCCTTTTTACAAAACAACGCCTCATCGTGAGCAAGGCTATCCGTGCGCTATAATACAAAAACCGCCCCCATAAAGGGGCATTTCGTGTCTATGATTTACAACCTCCAGACACATATATACTTGAGGTACTGATGTACCCTTTTAATGTGTGCAGTGCTGCTTGCTGCACCCAATCAAAGAGTGCATCAGTACCTCAAGGCACCCTTTTTGTAGGGTGTGAAGGGTGTGAGAGTTATAGATGCGGAAAGGATGCGATTTGTTCTTTGCTTGTGTGTGTGTGTGTATGTGTGTGTGTGTGTGTGTGTGTG
>JAJIZL010053955.1:0-11613 GCA_023969395.1 Amblyomma maculatum | reverse complement strand
AAAACTGCCGACGCACTATCGACTGTGCAGCATGGTCATCTCTTTTTTCTGTCAATGCGACGGACGTTTTACTGACACAAACATTTTGCTTCCGGTTAATATGGAAAGCCTCGGCGATTTTTCTAGTAGTCTGGTCTTTATGAAGAAACAGTATATTAGTATCAACAAAGAAAGGTACACACTCACACGCGTTACAATGTTTTGCTAAGTTTGTTTCATTCTTTTTTAAGGACTGCGCATGCTCCATCAGCCTAATGTTGATGCAACGGCCTGTCTGCCCAATATACGCACGGCCACCGGACAATGGTATTTGATATACTACACCCATCCTACAACTAATAAAACTCTTGGCGTGATTAACCTGGCATCTGTTCTTACTTCTGCGCCGTCGTTGTCCACTTCTCCTCTTTTTCTCGTCTTTGTCGCGCACTTATAGTACTGTTCTTCTTGAGCTCGGCCACCTGCTGCAAGAAGGTGGCGGTCTGCTTCTCCAGGTTGCACTTGGCCTCCCCCTCCTCCTCTACCTGCTCCTGGAGGACCGTGCGCTCGCTCTCCAGCTGGCGAAGACGCGAGCTCGGTGCCAGATTCTGTTTGGTGTCTTCGTGCAGCAGTTTCTGGACCTCGGCGTTCCGTGTCCCAAAGGTCTGTGCACGCTTGAGAACCTGAGAGGCACGCGACTCGAGCACCGCAAGCGTCCCGTTGAACTAGTCGAGGTCACTCTGCAGTCACTGGTAGAGCCCGGCAGCAGCGCTGCGCGCCCGCTCCAGGTCGACCAGCTTCCTCCGTAAGTGGGCGTCTTGATCAGAGCCTCGCCTGCGCCATTTGCCGGTTGCTTCGATGGTAAAATTCAAAGCGGTGGTGATCGAATCAGGGCGCCCGAGATGTACCCGGCGCTGGACCTCGGGATCCCCGATAGCGTCAAGAAAGGCCTCGGTGCCGATCAAATCCACGGTGTTCTGAAGCACCGCCTGCAGGGACTGCAACGCCAACCGTTCGATATCAGCGGCGAGGTCCTGCAGTCTTTCCCCGGAACGCTGCCGGCCCGCACACAGGAGCTGGTATTGTTGCCTGGGTAACGGAGATGTACCGACAGTCTCGTATGACACTGGGCGCTGAGCGGGAGTGGGCGCCATACCACCACCGCTGCCACCAAAATGTTACGTGGTAGGGATGACACTCAGGAAACACGCAAACGGGGTAGGAGCAGACAGACACAGTCACAAAGAATCGCTCACCGAACACCGACTCTATCGTCCTCTTCCTCACGCTCTCCCTTCCACGCGCTAGCGCTGTACTTCTTTGTCTTCCATACCAATATCTCGTTTATTCACGTACTCTGTCATTTGAAATTGCTACAATACAGGAGACGCTGAGACAATTCATCATGCATACCGCTGTTCTTGGCGGCAGAATCTTTAGTTCACTTCAGTGAAACTTCCGTGTTAACGCCTTCATTCAGAAGAATTTGAGACCTTATGATTTTCGCCTGGACCCTCTTTGCTCTGCGAGGGCACTGAATGAACCGGCATCCTCATGGACGAAATCTTGCTCGCTGATATGTCTCATACACGCATGAGAATGAAGACTCGCTTATTTGCCCATTCGAGTCTTCATTACGGCAGATTCCGTGAGGTAATTTTTCGGGTGGCAATGGGAGCTTGCGCCGGGTTCCGTCGCGTACGCCCGTGTACATAGCAGCAACGAACTATGGCAACAGCTGAAATAAACTTCAGCAACCTCAGACACGATGCAACATCAAAACGTGCAACGCTGGCACTCGTTATCAAGCAAAACGACAGAAATAAACACGACTATTATCTTTTAAATCGCACAACTTCAATCGAGCATCTGCTTCAGCAGTAGGAAGAGCAGTCATGTGATACCACTTGCTCACCTAGGTCAACGGTAGCGCCGTTCGCTCCAGTGGCGTCACTCTCGCCCAATAAGAGACTCTTCTACAACACCCTTCTCTAGCATTCACACAAGCACGAGCTGTAAATTGCTAACAACACTGAAATTAGGTCAGGAGAAAAATCACGTAAAGATTCAAGCACTTCCGTTATCTTTTTATGTGCTCTCCCTTTGTCGAGTCATGTTTCTGCGCTGTTTGTAGGAGCTATGACCAACGAATGCGTTCGACCACCTTGGAACTCTAACTCGAATCTTCTATCAGCATCCAAAAAACCGCCTTGAGTCTACATATATGTAAGAAGCCAGCGCGACGCCTCTGTTGTATCTGACGCACAGGTCGCGCACGAAGACGAAGAGAAGGAGCAGAAGAGGAACGTGGCGCGCGGAGAGCGTGCGGAGAAGAAAGAAAAAAAGAAGGTGCCATCGCCGACACAGGCTAACCTGGCTGACGACTATTATCTTTTAAATCGCACAACTTCAATCGAGCATCTGCTTCAGCAGTAGGAAGAGCAGTCATGTGATACCACTTGCTCACCTAGGTCAACGGTAGCGCCGTTCGCTCCATATATGTGCGAGCGTCACGGAACGGTTCGCGCACTGTGTAGCCCACCACCAGGCTTAGTATTAGGGCACCGCTACGAGCAGAAGGCGTGAATCGGCTAAGTATTGGGCGGCTAGTCCTCTTTTTTCTGTTTTCCCCTGCGCATTTGCGCTTTTCACCGTGTTGATATAACGCTCGCAGAGAGATTGTAACTATAAAGTGATGTCTACGCAGTCTCCCGGCCAGGGGCGCTCCCCCTGGTCGGCTTTCATTACTCCTCACGATCTACCTCTGGAAACGTTCCAACGATCTGGCGTTCCAAACATTCCTGTGGCGCTGGTGCCCAAGGATGGCGGATTTATTAAAATGAATAACCCTGGGACTGTTCGAGCTGCTCTCCAGGCAGCCTCTACCCTGTATGACTCGATCACAGAAGTGAGGCAGTTTGGCCGTGGCGGGATACTGTGCCGATCTCCAGACCTCAATTGCGTGAAGGATCTGCTTAAATGCAATTCATTTGGATCACTTCAGGTGAGCAGCTTTATCCCTACTCATCTTGCATGCACAAAGGGATTAGTCCGAGGAGTAGACTCTTCTTTAACTCCAGCTGAGACCCTCGACCTTCTTTCGGCGGCTGGTGTGGTAGCGGTGTACCGTTGCAGCCGGGAGGTTAATAATACGCGGGTACCAACAGAGTCGGTGATTGCCACATTTGCGGGAACTTCATGCCCGTCAGAGATAAAAGCATGGCCATTGATCTTCCGTGTGGATCCTCTTGATTCTAAGCCACTGCAGTGCACTAATTGCTGGCGATATGGTCACAGTGCTCGTGGTTGTAAGTCCTCCGTGCGGTGTTCAAAATGTGGCGATGGTCATCATTCGTCATCATGTTCACAACAACACGACAAATGCTGCCTTTGCGGTGGAGCCCACGCTGCAAACTCCTTGGAGTGTCCATCTCGAAAACAGGAGCTGCAAATTCTAGAGGTAATAGATAGAAAACGCTGTTCGCGTCGTGACGCTGTAATAGAAGTTAAGGACCGATTACACGGTTATGCAGGTGTGTCAGCCCGATCAGGTGTGCCTATGGATGCATCAATCTCAAAGGCGATAATGACTGCAGTGGAAGCATCAATGAATAAAATGGTCGACCGAATAGTTGCTACTGTCACAGAGTGTTTTTCTAACGTTCTGGCAGTTCAGCTAACGCAAGCCCTGCAATCAGGAACAGCCCCTTTCATAGCAAATATGCCCTCTGAAAGCTCTCAACTGCTTGAAAGCACTACTGTTGCTTCGCCTAACAAGGCTGCTCTCCCAGATGACGATGAAAACATTGATGACGCAGATATGGTAGAATCAGATGTGAGAATTCTAAAACGGTGTGGGTCTCCCATGTCCAATCATTCTTCTCCGCGGTCCCAACCAAAATCAAAGAAACATCAGCATACATTAAAGCCAAAGGATAATATTTTGGGGCAGGCAGTTGCGGCTGCCAAGATTTCACAATCATAGGGGCACTAAGAGTTATCCAGTGGAACTGTCGTTCAATTCTAACAGCTTCAACAGATTTAGTTTACATTTCTTCTCAATATAATCCACACATAATTATTTTGCAAGAAACTTGGCTAACAGCCGAAAAGCATTTCTATTTACAAAATTATCATTCATTCCGACAAGATCGCCAATCAAAAGGAGGAGGTTTAATTATATTTGTCTGTACAAAATTCTGTCACAGGGCTAAGATTTCTTTCCAGTTATCTTCTATAGATTGTGAGTTATTGGCCCTAGACTTTGAAATTCCAGGGCACTGTCCGTTTTCCTTAGTGAATGCTTATTTCCCTAGCGGTGTACAAGATACAAAACCTCTAGATCTACTATTAGTTAATTGTCGAAACTCAGTTCTTCTGGCTGGTGATTTTAATTCGCATCATGTGTCATGGGGCTACAAGACAGATAGTTGTGGCAAGCGTCTTTGGGATTGGATAACAAATAATAACTTTTCCTGTAGAAATTCGGGTTCGGCCACATTTATAAGAAAACACAGTAAATCTGTGTTAGATTTAACTTTTACCTCTCCCAGTCTCTTCGTTAATAATTGGTCGACACTTGATTGTGGCACCTCTAGTGACCACATACCGATTGCGTTTGAGGTTAATCACCCTGTAACTCCAGCGACTTCTCAGTTGAAGTCATTTATAAACTATAATAACTTTCAGTCAACGTTACGCTCTAATCTTGAGTCATTGACTAACACGGATGAAGAAGAAAAATCAAAACGCCTATGCTCGGTGATTGAGGATTGCCGTAAGAAGTCTGAGATCTTGGTACGGAGCTCAAAGGGGAATACTTCAGCTGTTTGGTGGAATGCTGATTGTTCCCGAGAATACAGACGTAGAAAGGCGGCATGGAAACAGCTTCTCCACAACCAGTGCCCGAAAAACTGGCAGGATTACAAGTTCATTGCTGCTACTTTTAAACGTACAGTTGCAAAAGCGAAGGACGAGTATGATGCTAAGCATTTTGATTTCCTTTCTAAATCTGGCAATCGAACTGCTCTTTTTGGTTTTTTACGCTCGCGGAAAAAGATTCCGCACGCACAAAATCTACATTCCTTCATTTTGACTCCACATGAAGCAATAGACACAATTGAAACAATTGCCAAAGGACTGGAGAAGCGTTTCTCGTCTGCACTTCCTTCGGGCTCGATACCTGTAATGCCAATGGAACCAGTTAATTATGATCCCCAAATTTCCGTTTCTGAGCTTTCTCCTATAGTTATGAGATTACCAGCCGCTGCTCCCGGTCCTGATAAAGTAACTTCAAAAATGTTAAAAATTCTTTTTGACGAGTCACCTCAGACGTTATTAGAGCTAGTAAATTATTCCATTAAACATGCTTGGATACACCCAGAATGGAAACTTGCCAAAATAATTCCTTTACTTAAGAATAAAGGCGGTGCCTTGTCCATTGATAATATTAGACCAATTGCATTAACATCAAACATTGCAAAATTAATTGAAAGAGTCATACTTATACGTGTTTCGGAATTCATGAATAAAGAAAATATCCTCAGCCCTTGCCAAATTGGTTTCCGTCAAAAGTGTTCCATCTGGAATGCGCATGCTGATCTCGAAAGTCGAGTTCTTTTAGCGCGACGCCAAAAAATGTACGCTGCGTTGATAACGCTAGATATAGCCAAGGCCTATGATAGCGTTGAGCATAGCATTCTATTGCAAAAATTGAAATCTCTTCAGTTTCCACATTATTTAGTAGCCTGGATATCTGAATTCCTCCAAAACCGAGAGTTTTACTGTGCACTAAATGGCGTCCATTCTGGCAGATATAAGCAAGCCAGGGGAGTGCCGCAAGGAGCAGTCCTTTCACCAGTCCTTTTCAACATACTACTCAGCTCAATACCAGTTAATTATGACGTTCGCACTTACGTATATGCGGATGATATTGCGTTTTTTGCAACTGCATCGGATATTCAATCCCTTTATCTCCACTTGCAAACGTACCTAAACTCTATTGAGAATTGGTTGTGTGGCTTGCGTCTCACATTAAATGTCAACAAAAGCGCAGTCCTCGTATTTAACATAAAAAATTCTGTAAGTATGTCTGTAATGTATCAGCAGCAAATAATACCACAGGTTAAATCATTAAAGTATTTAGGGGTCACTTATGATGATAATCTTTCATGGCAGCCCCACATTAACCATATTGCTACGAAAGGGGCTCGGGCCGTGGGCATGTTGCGCCGAATTAGTCGTCCCAGGTCTGGAATGCGGAGAGATGTCCTTTTAATGATTTATATTATGTATGTGCGTCCAATTTTAGAGTTTGGTTCAGTCTTGTTTTCTGGATCAGCAACTTATAAAATTCGACCGCTAGTTCTGTTGGAGCGAGAAGCACTTAGGTTGTGTCTGGGACTTCCAAAATTTGTTGCCAACAATGTGCTCTACCTTGAAGCCCGGATTCCACCCTTGATATATAGATTACAAATTCTAACCGTTCAGACGTACTTAAGGATATATGAATCAGAGTTTCACCGATCTATGTCTATTTTTTGCTGTCAACCGACCTCCTTTTTCGGTGTCCATTGGTCTAAATTTCACACCCCGCAGGTTGTTATGGTCAAAAATTTGCTGGACCCTTTAAATGTTTCCCTTCCTAGTATTCTACCCATACAAACCATCGGTTAATCTATTAAAATTGTCTTTGACGACATATTCCCGAATAATGCTAAAAACTTATCATCCGTTATTCTAAACGGATTATTAGAAGACCATTTAAGAAGTCTTTCTGCTAGTTTAGTTGTAGCTACTGACGCATCTCAAAGTAATGAAAAGGCGGGTGTGGGTATATATTGTCCACATTTAGACTGGTCTTTTTCTGTCCGGCTTCCGGACTTCACCCCAATTTTTGAGGCAGAGTTTCTGGCGGTGGTACTCGCTTTACGAAAATTAGACTCCTCTTTTTCTAAAGTGGCAGTAATTTCCGACTCTCTATCCTTGTGTTCATCTCTCTCTTCGTCGGTGGATTCTGCAATAGTAAAAACCTTTGTCTCCCTGATCCCTAGACATTTGAAAATTGTACATATGGTATGGGTTCCAGGCCACAGCAATGTGACTTTAAATGAATATGCTGACAATTTGGCAAAAGAGTCCCTTAATGGCCCCGTATTATCTATCCTTCCGGCGACCGCGTACATCACCGCAGCGAGGTTTCGAAGAAACGTCCTATTAAATATGAAAAATGGACATCTTTTAAGATCTGATGACTACCTGCATCTAAATTATTCTTGGAATAGAAAATTATGTCATTCACGGCAACTTGAGATTTCACTAACAAGGCTGCGATGCCGTATCCCACCTTTAAATTTCTATCTTTACAGGTCTGGTTTGGCACTGTCTCCCGTCTGCGCATTTTGCGGTGAACAAGAAACATTAGATCACTTTTTATTGTTTTGCCGCCGCTTTACTACGCTGAGAAAGCAGTTGATGGAAAGGCCATTGCAACAGCTTGGCCTTAGTTTAAGCAGCCCGACATTGTTATCATTTGGCGCCACAATCCTTGGGCACAGTCACAGGTCTGTGTTAACTGCCATGCAAAATTTTTTACTGGACTCAAATCGTTTGCCTTGCTAAATATTTAAACATCACTTGCTCTAAAATTGTAGTGTCAATCTCCCGTGAGTGTTACCACTTTTCATTTTATATTTCACTTATCTCCCGTTTTGTTTCCTTTGCTCTACCCCTCAAATCATTTTTTTTTATGCAAGTATATTAAAAAAAAAAAAAAAATCTTTGCTACCCAATTCTTGGCCGATCCCCCTCTGTGGGTATGTGCCATAAGTTATTTGGACAACAACAACAACAACAACAACCTGGCTGACCTGGCTGCTTCAGGCTTCAGGATTGCCGACAGAAAGATTTCTGTATTTCGTCGTGTGCCTCAGCACACATTCGCGTCCTATTCTGAGGGCTGAGGAAGACTTTGGCTTTCGCTGATGTGGCTTTCGACGCAGGACCGGGTCGGGTAAGTATTGGGCGGCTGGTCCCGTTTTTCTGTTTCCCCTGCGCCTTTTTCGTCTTTCGCCATATAGCTAACGCCCGCGTTGAGATCGTAATTCTGTAGTGATGTCTATGCAGTCTCCCGGACAGGGAAATTCCCCCTTGTCGGCTTCCATTCCGCCTCGGGATCTTCCACTGTAAGCTTTCCAACGCTCCGGCGTTCGAAGCATTCCTGTAGCGCTGGTGCCTAAGATCGTGGTACCATCAAAATGTCCATCCCTGGGACAGGTAGAGATGCTCTTCAGGGAGGCTGTCCCCTATATGAAACGATTACGGAGGTGAGGCTGTTTCGATGTGGTGGGATCATGTGCCTATCACGGGACCTTGATTGCGTTAAGGATCTCAAATGCTTTTGATATGGATTTCTTCGGGTAAGCAGCTTTATCCCTTCTCATCTTGCTTGCTCGAAAGGTCCGAAGAGTAGACTCTTGTTAACTCCGACTTAGGCTCTCGACCTTTCTTCTGCGGCTGGTGTTGTTGAGGTGTATCGCTTCAGCCGGGAGGTTAACAATAGGGGGGTGCCAAGAGAGTCAGTAATTGCCATTTTTTCGAGAACTTCATACTCGTCAGAGGTAAAAGCATGGCCTTTGATTTTTCGTGTTGATTCTCTTCCATCTAAGCTACTGCAGTGCACCAATTACTGGCGATATGTTCATAGTACTGGGGGGTGCAAGTCCACCTTGTGATGTTGCAAATGCGGCGATGGTCATCCTTCGTCGTTATGACTGGAACAAAATCATAAATGCTGCCTTTGCGGTGGAGCCCATGCTGCGAATTCCATTGATTGTTCATCTCGTACACAGGAATTACAAATTCTAGAAGTAATAGACCGAAAACGCTGTTCGCGACGTAAAGCTGTGAACCTTGGTCCATCGTTGGATGTGTTGTGGACTAGCTGGACCGATGTGGTCAGACAGCGGCAAAGTTGGGCCTCTGTAGGACCACCGCTTGCCAATACATTAACAATATTGGGCCACTCTCTTGTGCTGCCTTTGCACGGCTATTCAGGTGTGTCAGCCCGATCAGATGTGCCACTATAGACGCATCAATCTCAAAGTCAATACTGACTGTTGTGGAAATCTCTATGGCTAAAATGGTTGGATCAATTGATACTATCTCAGAGTGCTTTACTAACGTTCTGGGAGTTCAGCTTACGCAAGCGTCACCAACAGGAGCGGCCCCTGTCATATTAAACATACCTTCTGAAATGTCTCCGCCGCAAGAAAAACTATTGCTGCTTTTTCTTCTCACAGGACTACTCCTAAAGGTGATGGTGGAATCATTAATGATGCAGAGATGGTAGAGTCAGATGCACAAATTCTAAAACGGAGTTGGTATTCCACGTCTAACCTTTCTTCTCCGCGGTCCCAGCTAAAATCAAAGAAGCACCAGCTTGGGTCTAAGCCAAAAGAAAATATTTTGGGGCAGGCTTTGCGGCTGCCCGGATTTCGCAACCACAGGGGTGCTAAAAGTAGTTCAGTGGAACTGTTGATCAATTTCATCAGCGTCAACAGATTTAGCTTGCATTTCTTCCCAGCAGAATCGAGACAAAACTATTTTGCATGAAACTTCGGTAACCGATGATAAGCATTTCTATTTCCAAATTATCGCTCATTACGAGATCGCCAATTTCTATTTCCAAATTATCGCTCATTACGAGATCGCCTGTCAAAAGGAGGAGGTTTAATTATATTAACTTCTCGAAATTCTGTTACAGGGCTAAGATCAATTACCAGTAATTTTCTCCAGATTATGAGTTACTGGCTCAAGACTTTGAAATTCCAGGTTGCTGTCCGTTCTCATTAGTGAATGTTTGTTTCCCTTACGGAGTATAAGATACTAGACCTCTAGATCATATATTAACTGTCGGAACTCAGTTCGTTGGCCGGTTACTAATTCGCATCATGTGTCGCGGGGTTACAAAACAGAGCTGTGGAAAGCGTCTTTGGGATTAGGTAACAATATTCTTGTAGAAGTTCGGATTCGGCCACTTTCACACGAACACACACTCAACCTGTGTTAGATTTAACTTTTACCCCTGCCAGCCTCTCTGTCAATAACTGGTCGAGACTTGACTGTTGCGCCTTTAGTGACCACATACCAATCGTCGTACATGACATTTATTCAGGTACCTAAAGCGCCCTTACAAGGGAATTGTGTAAGGGAGGAAGGGGGGGCGCAATTGCAAAGTTTTGCAGGCGGTGCAATTCAGTACAAGACAACATATTATACGTTATCTTTAAAAGAAAGACGTTGAAAGCGCTATTCACGACAAAAGTATATATATATATATATATATATATATATATATATAAGAAGGAAAGAAGCCAACAGTCGGCGAGGGCAAGGAGAGCATTGGGGATTATGTTCTGTCTTTTTTTTTAATGTTTACTTGGATAATTACAGAAGTGAGTAATGTAATCTGCTTAGGGGAAGATAATTAAACACAAAGTAGAAGAAAAAACAACGTGCCGATGGTGGGGACCGAACCCACGACCTCCGAATATCGCGTCCGGTGCTCTTCCAACTGAGCTACATCGGCCGCTGTCCCCCCTGCTACTTTCTCGGATATTAATGTTGTCTGTATACGAACCTTGAGAGTGTTCACCAGCGCCACCCTCAACCATAGCGGCGGACGTGGAACGTCCTGTGTTACCGCCAGCGTCACGTAGAACGTGATAAAGAGCGAGGGCGAAAGCTGTGCTAGAACCCTCTTACGCTACCTATGGCTTCAAGACTGCCAGAACCGAGACCCCCGTAAGCTACAAGCAGATAAATGAAGGGGAAATGAGGGTGCTCGTTATAATACACGAAGGAAAGAAGCCAACAGTCGGCGAGGCCAAGGAAAGCATTGGGGATTATGTTTTGTCTTTTTTTTAATTTTCACTTGGAAATTACAGAAGTGAGTAATGTAATCGGCTTAGATCGCTTAGGGGAAAGATAATTAAACACATTGTAGAAGAAAAAACAACGAGCCGATGGTGGGGACCGAACCCACGACCTCCGAATATCGCGTCCGGTGCTCTTCCAACTGAGCTATATCGGCCGCTGTCCCCCCTGCTACTTTTTTGGGTATTAATGTTGTCTGTATACGAACCTTGAGAGTGTTCACCAGCGCCACCCTCAACCATAGCGGCGGACCTGGAAAGCCGTGTGTTACCGCCAGCGTCACGTAGAACGTGATCAAGAGCGAGGGCGAAAGCTGTGCTAGAACCCTCTTACGTTACCTATGGCTTCAAGACTGCCAGAACCGAGACCCCCGTAAGCTACAAGCAGATAAATGAAGGGGAAATGAGGGTGCTCGTTATAATACACGAATGAAAGAAGCCAACAGTCGGCGAGGCCAAGGAAAGCATTGGGGATTATGCTTTATGTCTTTTTTTTTTATTTTCACTTGGATAATTACAGAAGTGAGTAATGTAATCTGCTTAGGGGAAAGATAATTAAACACAAAGTAGAAGAAAAAACAACGTGCCGATGGTGGGGACCGAACCCACGACCTCCGAATATCGCGTCCGGTGCTCTTCCAACTGAGCTACAACGGCCGCTGTCCCTCTGCTACTTTCTCGGGTATTAATGTTGTCTGTA
>JAJIZL010053931.1:0-11876 GCA_023969395.1 Amblyomma maculatum | reverse complement strand
GTGAGCGTGCGGCTAGCGAACGCGACAGGGCGCAGCTTGCCCTCGTGTTCCTGCAACAAAACAGCTCCTACACCGGCATCACTAGCGTCTGTCTGCAAGACAAACGGCTGGTTCAGGTCGGGGAGGCGCAAACTAGCGGTGTTCGCTATCGCGCGAGCCAAGGCAACAAAAGCGTCGTTCTGTTCCTTGCCCCAGACCCACTTCGAGCCTTTTCGCAACAGCTGGTTCAACGGCCTAGCGAGCTCTGAACAACTAGGGATGAATTGTCTGTAGAAGGCAACCATTCCCAAAAACCTCTGCAAGCTTTTCACGTCCGTCGGGCAGGGGTAGTTCAGAATTGCCTGCAGTTTGTCATCGTTCGGTCTCAAAGTGCCATCATCAACCACAAATCCCAAGAGGTTCACTCTCTTTGATGCCAACTGCACTTTCTTTGGGTTGATCGTTATACCCGCACGTCTCATTCTATCAAGAACGGAATTCAGGTGAATGAGATGCTCTTCGAACGACTGTGAGAATATCACGACGTCGTCGAGGTACGCCATCGCGTAGTTGAACCTTGCATCGCCCAGCACGATGTCCATCAATCGCATGAACGTGCTCGGTGCATTAGACAAACCAAACGGGAGTCGAGTAAATTCGAAGAGCCCGCGGTGACAGGTGAATGCGGTTTTCTGAATGTCACCTTCCGCCACCTCAATCTGCAGGTACCCTCTGCTTGCATCCAGGACTGTGAAGAACCTTGCGTTCCCTAACGCGTACATCACAGCCTCGATCGACTGGAAAGGGTACGCAACCGTAGGCGTCAGTGAGTTGAGCTTTCGATAATCAACACACAGCCTGACCGAACCATCTTTCTTTGGCGCTAGAACCACTGGGGACGCCCAGGGACTTTGTGAGGGTCTCACCGCGCCGGTATCTATCATCTCGTCAAGGGCGCTGTCGAGAAGTTGTCTCTTATGCGCGCTTAACGGCCGCGGGTTACATCTGAAAGGGCGCGCATCACCCGTTTCGATCTCGTGCTGAAGCAAGTCGGTCCTGCCTGGTTTCTCTGTGAAACAATCCGAAAACGGGAGTAAAGTTTCTACGAGCCTTCGGCGCTGACTACCGGTTCCCGAGAAGGACGCGATAATTGCTTCTAATGGGCTACCATTCAGTGTCGCGGGGGAGCCCTCTGCGACAAAAGCGTGAACGCTCGCTCGCTCAGCGACGCATTCCTGCTTGGGTGCGCTAACAAAGGGAATGAGGGGGGTGAAGGGGCTGTAGCGATAGCCGTTCTCCCCCATGTCAAGCACAATGCCTTCGCTCGAAAGAAAATCTCTTCCCAGAATAACTGGTATGGCTAAGCCGGGCAGATAGACGAAGCGATGCCTCCGCTTCCTGCCGTCAAAACGCAGGACCAGACGCACCGCTCCTTCTGCTTTTGTTGTCCCTGCTGCTAAGCTCAAAGTGGTTTCTGCTGGCCTTACACGGATGTTACATCTACGGCAGGCTTCGAAAACATCATCACCGACCAATGACAGAGTTGAGCCCGTGTCAACGAGTGCCGAGTAGCTTTGACCAACTAACCGCACTAGCATAAAAGGGCTCGAGCGCGACAACATTCCTTGCGCTCTACAGGCGAGGGGGACAAAAGCCTCAGCGCCCGGTGACGCGGCGTGGGAGTACATCTCCCATTTTCCGCCGTGGCTACCACGAAATTCTCCCGCCGACGGCGACAGGCTGGTGTTACCAATTATGGCCGCCGGCGGTCCGCGTTTCCCTGCATACGCCTTGCTTGACACTCTCGTGCCACGTGGCCCGGCTGGTTGCAATTCCAGCAAAGCCGGTCGTTCACCTGCCGCGCGGACGGGGGATGCCGCGTTCCACGAAGCTGTTGGGGACGTCTTTCCCCTCTCTCCGCGCCTGTGCGTACGTCGCTGGCGAGCCCAGCTCGACGCCGCTGCTCGAACGCGTACGGGTCAAGAGCGCGAGGAATATCGGAGCCTTCCGCTGGCCTTTCCTGCCCTACCGTCATTACGTCTGCGCCCCTGGCGCGCGGCGCGGAGTCATGGCCTCCGGCCCAGGCGCATTGCGGCTCTAGCGATTCGGCTGGCCTGGGGGGTGGCTGGTAGCGCAATTCAGCGAGTAAATCCGCCTGTACTACCTTCGCTTCCTGTGCTAGGGCCTCGAGGTTTGCAAAACCACGTCCCCGCAAATACGGCTTGAAGCGCGGATGGCATTGCCTCATCACGCGCGCGACCTGTTCAAGATCGGTTGCCGTGGGATCTGCCCTCTTGTAGAGCTCCTGCATTGCGCGTACATACTCGAGGAGGCTCTCCTCTGGGTGCTGTGTGCGCAACGCTAGCTCCTCAAGCATCCGGCGTTCGTAATCGGGCGGCAAGAACTCGGCGCGGAAGCGATCTGTGAAGTCTGCCATCGACTGGAAGGCCGGCTGGCAGCGTCTCCACCGCGCCGCGCTCTCAACAAGTGCCACGGGGATTACCTGCGCTAGCACCACGTCGTCTGGGGAACCCAGTGCCGTCTGATAATCCTCGAGTTCTTGCAGGAACTCGTGGACTGACTTTACGTCCGTATAACCGGAGAAGGAGGGAACCTCTACATTTATCCGCGGACGCGAGACTGCCGCCGCAGCTGTGGCTTGGTTGGCGCTAGCCACCGAACCGAGCTGAAGGGCGAACACCGACAACACCTCGTTCATCTGCCTCATCAAGGCGGCCGCATCGGTAACCTGCACAGACTCTACCGCGTCCTTTACCTCACTTCCGGACGCACTGGCGTCCGAAGCGGCGGCCCTATCTGGCACGTCTTTTCTCGGAGGCATTGCACTCAACAACTAAGGCCGGCCGGGAGTCTACACGCGCACGACTACCACCTAGCCCGCATCAAGAGGCTAGTCACAAGGCTAAACACTTCATAAAACTAACATATGCACAAAAAAAATTAAAACACAAACCGCCCGATACTAAAAAACACACACATAACCCAAAACAAAACTAAAACACTGTACAAAAACTACTATACTACACTCCGTGTCATCTGTACACACGATAGCCCTAAACTAAAAATGGCGTCGCGCCTAACATACAAAGGACCGGCCCGTCGTGTTGCCGTGCGCTGCCACGTTGGCAGAAAAATCGTCCACATGGGTGCTAATTCAGCCCCAGTTGGGTGCCAGTTGTGGGCGATTCCTCTGCCCGAGGGATGCGCACGACAAACACACAGTGGGCCGTATAACAAACATATTTAATCTCACAGGGATCTTGTCGTCCGGGTGGCTGCGGGTCGTTTCCGTGGAGAGCCGGGAGGGAAGCGGGAGCGACGAGCCAGGGACCAGGAAGCGCCAGGGACCAAGAAGAGCGCGACGGCGGCGCGTGCCTTCTTTTATAGCCCCCTCGCGCGGGACCGGTTATCCCCGCGCGAGAGGGAAACAGGCACGCGCGCAGGGAGCATTGGGAAGTGGCGCGGCCTTCGAATGCGCGGCGCGCCACGAGCCCTACACAGTTTACATTAGGTAGCGAAGTACTGGAAGTAGTGGGCGATTATGTCTACTTAGTACAGGTAGTAACCGCAGATCCGGACCATGAAAAGGAAATAACAAGAAGAATAAGATTGGGATGGAGCGCATTTGGCAAGCACTCGCAGATTAGGACTAGCAGCTTACCGGTATCACTTCAGAGGAAAGCATACAACAGTTGCACCTTACCTGTACTCACCTATGGGGCTGAAACGTGGAGGCTAACCAAGAGGGTTCTACTTAAGCAGAGGACAACCCAGAGGGCTATGGAACGAAAACTGGTGGGGGCAACATTAAGAGATAGGAAGCGTGCAGAGTGGGTCAGAGAAATAGCTCAAGTTACCGACATTCTAGTGGAAATCAAGAAGAAGAAATGGACATGGGCAGGACATGTAGTGCGAAGAGAGGATACCCGATGGTCGCTTAGGGTAACAAACTGGATTCCAAGAGAAGGAAAGCGTAGCAGGGGGCTGCAGAAAGTTAGGTGGGTGGATGAGGTTAAGAAGTTCGCGGGGGTCAAGTGGATGCAGCTAGCACAGAACCGGGTTAGGTGGAGAAATATGGGAGAGGCCTTCGCCCAACCTACCAGGCTGCTGCTGCTGCTGCTGCTGGTGCTGATGATGATGATGATGAAAGTGATGTGCACTTTTACCTTGGCGACCATCGAGCGAACTTGTAGCTTTGAGCCCTATTCAGCGTTGTTCAGGCTGTAAATATATGCGTAAGTTCACATAAAACCTAGTTGATGACTTCGCAGCAAGCATGTTTGTCTCCGTTCTGGCGTAACCGCCGACGCCACTACGCGTTGCAATATTACTTTAACCCTCTCAGATGCCGTTAACCAATGTGATTCCAATTTTTGTTTGACTTAAAGCGTACCCACGCCTCAAGCCAATTAGTTTGCGCATACAAATTTTTTAGAGTTCCTTAAAACAGGCAGTGACTGACTGATATTAAGATGCAAGGTTTGTTGAAGCTATCTCTGCAGCGATTTTGAATCATAGTGTCTTTCTGTTGTAGAAATGACGCTCTAAACAAGAAGAAAAAATGCCATTAGTATTGCTGGCGAAACCTACATGCGAGGAAATGCTAACGGTATGCTACGACGCTTTCTTATAGTGCGCTAGCACATAGAGCCCCAATCACCGACTTCGCCGATGGATATTCAACTAATCTCACCTGCAATAGCGTAACTTAAAGTAAAATAGCTTATGACCGCGAGTAAGTTTCGAACTCGCGGTGGCGCGACTACAACAGCTTCGAGTGTCACTGCATTATACCACTAGGGCACCGCCCGCTATAGCAAAACATGCTGGATATCTAACAGTCAGCGTCTAGCGCTGTGATTTGCAAGTCGCCCTTTTCTTCAGGTTTTGTTCGCTCGTTTATAACCATAGTTTGGCACACCTAATTTGCATTTGTTCTAATACCAATCAATCGACCTTGATGATTTTTGAACAAAATAAGACCAAAGCGGATTCCGAAACAATGCCTAACCCGGTTCACGACAGCACAAGATTGTAACCTTGTTCAGGACAGCACAAGAAGCCCGTTGGGATTGCAGGGCAGGTCTTTGCACGAGTTTGCACGGCCACGCAACCTTTGCATGCTTCGTAAGCCGGTTTCACTGTGTCAGAAAAACTCCGAACGTCAGCTGCAGTGCGCCAAGCAACCTTCTGACGCCAGCAGACCTGACGCTACAACCGTCGTATTACTATGGCTTCATCATCATTACGTGCACGGTCACTATTAATTTTCTAATTTAAACTCCTGGGTCTCTGCTGCGTTACGGTCATGTTTGCATGTCATGGGTCATGACTGCATGGTCACACGTTTTATGCACACTATTTTACTGCTTGGCCAACAATAATCTATAAATACTATTCTCCAATTAGTCATGATTCTTCAAGCGACATCTCTGTTATGATTACTTGACCACGCACAAGGTGTCATGCTTAGGAGAATATGCCTGACCACACGGCATATTATTACGGGGTAGTGCGACAATGAGAAGACAGACGCATGCAGGGTAGGATCACACTCAGGAGACACACTCATTCGTGCACCACCGGCTTGATCGTTCTCTTCTGCCCGCCCTCCTATCCACGCGTTTGCCCCGAGCGCTAGCACCGCGCTTCGTTCTCTTCCGCGCCATTACAATATACACACAGCTATAGGCGACCACGTGGCTTCCTACACCCCAATCAGCACCCGCTAATTAATCGCGTTCAGCCGTAACACCATTAGCAATCATTAACAACCATGTACTAGCTCTCATGCGTAATCCCACTCTAGAACGCACACACAGTGATTGCTACCACAAATATGCAGCACGCAATGTACTAACCGAATGCGACAGTGGTAAGCGAAATGCTTCAAATGGCTCCTGATTCTTCGCATAATATTTCAGCCGCTCGATATGTCGCTTGCAAACAAAGGTGTCCTGTTTGGGATATAAAGAATGCGGAAATCTCATGAAAGAAAGACACTAATCTGAGCTGGGGTCTGTACTTGCGATTATTTTCATTTATTTATTTATGCGATTTTGTACACGAGATCATAGCAGGTGGGCAATATCGTGTTAAAATATAAACATACAGACACATACAAACAAAACAGAATTGGACGCAAAAAGGCAAGAAAATACCGCGGCAAGGTCACCAACAACAATCATTTCAAGCGCTCTTCAAACAAATTCAATGATGTCGGCCTGACAACATCATCCTTGAGATTATACCAATCAGTGATGGTCCCTGGACCATTACTGACTGATGTCGCCCGTACGTGTTGTATATAAACCTTGCTGCTTTGTTTTGAGTTTCTTCTAGTCTATTTATGTTTACCTTTGTAAAAGGGTCCCAGGTAATTACTGCATTTACTATAATTGGTCTAATAATAGTGTTGCAGGTAAGGAGGCGTCTGCCAGAGGTCGCTAACGTCAGCGAGCGTCGTAAGAAAAAAAAAACGATTTCAAAGAGCGTTTGCTGAAACATAGTCGACAGGCTTGGTCCAAGAGAGGTTATTAGAAATCCATAGGCCTAGGTACTTATATTGTTTACCTTTATGAAGAAAATTATTATTAGCAGTGTAGCCACACAGAAGAGGGTTCTATTTAGGTGTGATTCTCATAAAAACGGTTTTCTTAAAATTAATCCACATATCCCACTTCTCACACCTTTTTGAAAGCTTTTTGAAAGTCCATGAAGATAACCAATGTCTGTATATTCCCTCATTGATTCCGGTTGGAAATCACGAATTGTTTCGACCAGCTTAGTGCATGTTGAATACGCTCGCCTGAACCCACGTTGACCATCTGCTAGTACATCATGTTTGTCGAGGAATTTAGTTAGGTGCTTGTGAATGATATGTTCTAATAATTTACAAGTTGTCGAAGTTAACGAAATAGGGCGATAATTTTCAATACACGTTCTATCTCCACTTTTATACAAAAGCTTAATTCTAGCAGGTTTCCAGTCACATGGCAAAACACACTCTTGCAGAGATCGAGGAAATAGGAGGCACAAATACTTGGAGCAGTACTCTGCATACTGTTTAAGAAATGCATTTGGAATATCATTTGGTCAAAGAAATTTTTTAACCATGGAGTTTTAGCAATAAATTTAAAACATCTTCCTCAGAGATTATAACATCAGGCATGGAAGGAAGAGCCATACGAAAGGAATGGGAGACGCCTGTCATCTTTTGTGAAAACGTTCCTAAAATTGTTATTAAAAGCTGAGAAAACCTGGGCATTATCACTTACATGCTGCCCATTTATAATAAACGTATCGGTAGAACATGAAACTGGTGCAATTGACCGCCAAAACTTTTCAGGTGAAGTTTTTATCAAATCTCATGTTCCGTGTTGTAGTATCCTTTTCTTATTTTTCTTATTTTTTTCTTTTAGTATCTTTTTTATCTTTTTGAAAGCACTGCTTCATGTCCTCTGAAACTTTATAAATTTTTGTCTCTGAAATGGTTGAGCTTGACTTTTTTGCTCTTTTCTTTAATCGCTTTAGCTTGCGCAGCAATTGCAAAGTTTCTCGTGTAATCCAGAGATTCGGTTTGTATGATTTAATAATCACTGGTACAAAACGCTTAATTCAGTCAAAAACAATGTTTTTGAAAACAAGCCACAGGTCATCCACGCTACAAGTGCTGTGCATCAAACTGTCATAATGAAGGTCTAAGACATGAATAATTGATTCAGTGTCAGTACGGGAAAAATGGAGAAATTGTCGAATATCATCCATTTAGTATGTCTTCCATTACCAAAATTGCTGCTTGATGATAAGATATTCCGGAAATTACAAGGTTGTTTTTGATATTACCGCGAACCCAGATTAAATCCAGAATTGATGCAGAATCTTGTTGGACTCTAGTACGGTGCATTGCAGTTTGTAAAAGATCAAAATGAAACATAATATCATGCAGTACATCTCCCACTGCGCTTATGTTTGGTAAGTTGAAATCTCCCACTAAAATTGACTTGCCGTCTGGTTTCGTGTGGCAATGAAGATATCTCCTAATTTTATCCAAGATGGCGACAGAGGAACCGGGATGTCTATAAGTATCTTCAAGGGTATATCAGACATTGTTTGCGTATACAAAACACAGCTTCAACTCTAGCGACATCAGGCAGTTTTAAAAATTGAAATGAGCTTTTGAACAGTACAACCACTCCCCTACCTCTTCTGTCGTGGTATTTCCGAAAGACTTTATAGTGTCTTGTCACGAACTCAGAATCAAACATTTCTTCATCTAATCACGTCTATGTGAGCGCAGCTATGTCTGGGTTACGGGGTAACAGCATACCTTCTAGGACGGCTTTGTTTACAACGCTACGGCAATTGATCGTAATTATTGCGAATGCCCTCTTTTATTCTTTATTGTGGTCATTTCTTTCTTTCAGAAATATTGCATCGAGCCGTCTTCGCCTATTCCCAAGCAAACATTTTGACATCTACACACAGCTTATTAAAAACAAGCTTAGCTTAGCTCCGTTCGATCTTTATTCCGCTGAGCTTTCCCATAACTTTTTTTCTGATATTTCTAACGGCGAAAGAAAAGTCTTCTGTGATCGAAAATTCTGTGCCCTTGAGCTTGTAGCACGATTTTTAAACGGAACTTTTTTGGCGGCAGTCCAAGAACTTAATGATTACTGAGCGACCATTTTCGCTCTTTCTTCCAAGCCTGCGGCATCTCTCTATGCCTTTAACAGCAACATCTAATCTTTCCCGGAAAACCGTCTTTTCCACCTTCGTGATAAGAGATTCAGCAGTTTCATCACTCCCCTCTTTTATTCCGAACACAATCAAGTAATTCCTCTGGCTCCTGTATTCTAGTTTATCAACTATGTCTTGCAGGTGCATCCCTTTATCTTTCAGCTCAGCCGTTGTTGATTTGAATTGACAAATTCGCTTTTTTAGTTCATTCAGGGACGCCTCCTGAACTTCTAAAAAATTTCATCTTTTCATTGAGTCCTGCAATACCCGCTTTAATCTTTCCTTGATTGGTCAAAATGTCGTTGATGGAAACTGTCATTTCCCTCCGGCCTGAAAGAATCTTCTCCAACATTTCCTGGTCAGTGGGACCTGATTTGACTCGATGTCGCCACAGTTCAAAAGGCTCTTCTTGAATGAACGCACATCCAAAAGTAAATTTCTTATTGCAAGTGGGCAGCATCAGTAGGAAATGTTTATTACGGCAAACATTTGACAGGTAAGTATGCATTAACCTGCACGACAAAGCAGAACGGGTTCCGATGTGCTGCTACTGAGCCCACTGATTCCGATCGAAAGACTGCTGCATCTTATAATCGCTGGTGGAAGCCTATGATGCGACGTGACTGATGCGGGCGCAGGCGTAGTGAACACGATTATCTGAAGCACGACCGTCCCTTCAACAACAACAGCGTGCTGCACTCCTGGCACGCGTTTCTACTGTCTACAGCGGGGGATTGTTTTCTTAGACCGTGTCACTAGACACTCTCCGCTGGGCGTCACCCTGTCGCATTGCAGACGCCTCAGAAACAGCAGTGGAGGGAAAACCAAGTCAGCGATGGCACGTCGTCGCCCTCTTTCAAGCCAGGCTCGGCTTGCTGCCTCCGATTATTTACGATTTAATTTTGTTCATAGGACCGAACGAATATGATCCGCCGACGAGCCGCCTATATCACATTCACCGCAAGGTAAGTGGGGGAAGGTGCGGCATATATATGTTTAAAATGAGCAGTCTAGTAAGTGTCCTTTCCGGAGGGTAGTTTTGCACCATGTCAAAGTAGATCGGTGGTATTGATTTTGTACCGAAAACTACGGATAAGGTGAGCTGCAATGCAAAAGCTTTCAGGTGGCACAAATTGATTCGTAGCCCTCCATACGATGTCCCTCACAACCTGTGCCGTTCCGAGACATTACTACATATAGTACGAAAGAGAAAAGTCTGTTTGCATAAAACAAGGAATTCAACTCTAACTTGTGCTCCGAGTTTGGGAAGGTCATTTTTTTTATTTACCGATGCAAAGAAAAAAAAAAACTACTCATAACAAACTAAAAATAAAATGACGATAACTTTACTCTGGCAGGCGGTTGCGTGGTGTAATTGCCTGCTTGTGGATTATAATTGTGGAAAGTACAAGATGACACAATAGCAGTATGGTGGACATACAGAAGTAAATTTGAAAGTACGATGGTAGTCATATTACCCTTTTTGCTACTACTTATAGAAGCACGCTATCAATTACCAGGTTTCTGTGCAACCGCCATCAGCGTCATGCAAAGCGCTACGAAAACATGCCTGTTTCACGCGGGGGAATAATAGTGTTTTTCTGTTCTTCCTTAGTTTGAATTTGTTGGCGGTTTGTGTGAGCGTACTAAAATATAGCGAAGATATACATGATCCATCTGAAGTTCCAGCAACTCCTTCCAGGAGTTCTTCATAATGGGTAATTATGTTTGAGCACAGGTAAGTTGAGAGACGTAGATTTTGTGTTTCATAGCGGCACACTGGTCTTGGATAGAAAGGCACTGATTTCTACATATTTTTTTTTTTATGTAAACTCCCCTCGACGGCCTGACTTCGCCATCTTTTGAGAGTAGCCGTGCTCAAAAACGGGAAAATTCCCTGAACGCAGTACTCGCAGCCGTAGCGACGGCATGATGCTAGGCAACCACGTGCAGTACATGCGTCGGTTGTTTCCTGGGGCGGATCACTTTCTGACATCCAGTCCAAGCTATTCCGTTAAACAATTAAAATTTAATCTCTCTCTCTCTCTCTTGCATGACCGCTTCTGTCACGCGTCATGCGCGTGCACACGTCATTCGATATTAAGCCACTGTGTCACATATCCAGTCCTCCATTGGCTGTCGAGCAGTATCGAGATGTTGCTGCCTGACACAGCGCCCCAGTCAGCGGCTCTTAGTCTAAAGGAATCGTTGGGTAGGCGGAGCACGAAGGCACGCGTGTTCTATGTCGAGCCAACGCCCCAATATCACTTCATGCCTGTTGCGAAGGAGCGTGACAGGTTTGGAAACATTTAAATGATTCCCTGGACAACACTTATGCACTGGTGTCACAGGTGTCACATAAAAACAAAAAAGAATGAACAGCTAGACTGAAACAATTGGTGTTTCACGTTGACCAAAATTAAAGAAAGTTTTAAGTTATTGACATGCCCGAGGAGGCAAGAGATGGGAGTCGATCCCGGGACCCCAGTATGTCAGACTCGCTATCTCTAGGGCACGCCGAACACATCCGCGTGACTTGGTTAAAGAGGTGCTTTATAGGTTTATATCTGCGGTGCTCTTTCACACAACTTGTGGCTTACATGAACACGTGCCAGATAATAGAAGCTAAAATTAAGACAGTGCTTAAGCGAGTAGCAACGTGCATGCACGCGAATACGATCTTCAGTGGGAGCCGAGAGACATGAGCCAATAGCGCGGTCGTGTCATACCGTTAAAGGCGCTACTTAGGTGTCCCCCATAAATTAGAAACAAACAAAAATAAAAACAAACAAACAACCGATTACTACCAACCAGCAACTAACTGAAACCATTGCTTATATTGGAACCAAAATGTCCAACCTTAAAGTGGTGTGTAAAGTGCTCTTACACTTGTATAGAATGTTAAGAACGGTATGCTGAAAGGAGGGCTTTATTCTGTCACAAAACTATACATTATATAGCACAAACTGCTTAAAACATAATTCACAAGAATAATAACAATTAGTACAGTCTGTGAACTTGGCAGCCGAACGATGCACTCACAGGACTCACAGGAACAACTCAAGTTTTCGAGAACATGGGCAATATGGGCAACACACACACACACACACACACACACACACACACACACACACACA